>NHYE01005655.1:0-102222 GCA_002938385.1 Gymnopilus dilepis
AAAAAATGAACGGGAGTGGAGAGGAACAGGAAACGGATAGAGGTATGAACAAGAGATGAAGCGAAATGAAATGCGAAAGGGTTGTGGGATAGGGCAGAGTATGACAGATAAGATGCAAGATGCAAGATGCAAAACGTCGACGTCGACGCTACGTCTGAGCTACGTCAGCCCTGAGTCTGACCCAGCCTATCCTCTATCTGTCCTCTCTTGGCTTGGCTCCCTCGGCTCGGGTGACCAATGTCCAAATCGAACATGAACATGAGGCGTCGACCTCCCAGCGTAAAGATAGAACGACAAAGGGGTAAAAAACCCTCGACAGTCGACAAAGCGAGGAAAGAAAAGGGAAGAAAGGAGGAAGGGGGAGGGGGGGAGGGGGAGAGGGAGAGACTCACGTTATATATCGTCGACATGGATTTCAATCAACACAACACTCGGATTCGAAGCGAATCGACTTGAATCCGATCTGCGTCTATCTCTTCTTCTTTGTGTTCGTGCTCTCGCAGTGTTCTATACGGGGCGTCTCCTCGTATGCGTCTCCTCGTATGCGTTTTCTTTCTTCTTCAACCGTATAGATGGATCAGCCGATCCAACGCAATCCAACACGCCAATCCTAATCAAAGACCCAACTCGACGCGGGACGAGGGCGATGGAGGCGTAGACGGGAGAGGTAGGAGGCGAGGAGGCGAGCGAAGCGATAAGTAGGCCGTCGCAGCACAACAGTGGGAGCGGCGAGGGACGGTTGATGGAAAGAAAGAAAGGAAGAAGGAAGGGAAGAACGGCAGGGAAGGCAGGGAACAACGGCAGAGGGACGCTGACTGCTGACAGCTAGGTGGAGCGTGGTAAGCGGACAAAACAAGCGTGGGTGACAGCTGTGTAAGTACTTCGCCCACGATTGGTATTACGACAGGAAATTGATTATTGGACGGCAGGCGAGGAAGGGCTCGTGAGGAAGTGATGAGAGAATCAAGATGAGAGCGAGGGGCAACGGACGCTTCTGATCAGGATCTATCTATCGAACGCTAACGCGGCAAGTGCGGGAATGGGAATGGGATGGAGATGTTAATTGTTGGTTGAATGGCGTCGTTTAGGCTTTTTTTCTTCCTTTCTGTTCCTTTCTCTATTCTTCATAGGTATACGTGGGTATTACGATACGACCCAGCCCACCACTACGAAGGAGCGACTCACCGAATAACCGAATATTATTATCACAGGAGGGCAGAGTCTACGCCCGATCGCACACGCACGCGCACAGTCAAACAGTCAGAAAGACAGGGAAGCGAAAAGCGAAAAAAGCCTCCCAACAACGCCCTAAGGGGCCTTTTATATGTACTTTACTCTGAGTCTACTATGGATACGGCGTAAACGGGTGATATGATTATGATGGCACGGTCCACGGAAAGGCGAGGAAGGAAGGAAAAGGACAGGAAAGGAACGCAAAGGAACGCACCAGGGAGGCAGGCGAATCTCGATCCCCTCTTCCTTCTCGATCCATCCATCCATCACCCATCTTCCCATGTTGATTCTCCTTCCCCTTCGTTGCAGGGTCCAATGAATCCCTCAGCTGCGCTGACAAACACCCCCTGCATAAGCACACCAACCCAAATTGCCAATCGACGGGGTTCGATTTCCCATCCGCCATCTCTCTAAAAATAGGGTATATATTACCCCTCACGAGTGCATACTCCCACGCCATCGCATCGCACCGTCAACGTGATGTCAACACAACCCTTTCGCCGAAAACGGCGATGGAAGATGGGAAGATGGGATCAGATCATCAACGCCACGGCTGCCATTCATGGCACAACTGACACCCCATCATTCAATGTCCGCGAATGGACTTGCCGCCGGTATGTCCTCTTTTGGACGGGCTTCGAAAGGAGTGTTCTCGAATCTGGTGCGACAGGGTTCCCACTTCCACTTCCACGCTCACCCCCCTTCCTCGCAATAAGCAGAAATGTCCACGCCACCGCCGTCCGGCCACGACATACGAGAAGACAGAAAGGAAGACAGGTAGACGTGGACACTGGCATGTGTGGTTTTTATAGCCCCCTTGAAGCTTTTCCTGTGATACTCTTATTACTGCTCGGTATGTATGATAGGACAGAGTCGACACGCGTGTGCCCTAGGCCTTCTTCCCCCCCTTCCTCCCATCCTTCATCCTTCCAGCCCTGGCTGCCAGTGCGGCACTGCCTGTCTGCCTCTCTGTCTGCCAGGTGCCTCCCTGTCACGGCCTTCCAGTGCCCAACTCGGACTTGGCTAGACCCGCTTCGTCCTGTCAAAGAGGCTTTGACAGTGGTATTCCACTGACAACGAAGAGACAGCGCGTGCGCAATACGGCCGTTCAGCGGTCCGGGCAGGCGAGGTAGGCTAGGTTCCTCACCCTCACTCACGGTGATCACCTTGGTCGCGCAAGTACCGACTACCGAGTGCGTGCCTCATTCCAATTTAGCTATCTTGTATGCTATGGTAAGCAGTCGTAGTGGTAATTCTAATACCCATACCCACACGCGAGCCTAAGTGACTCTTAATTCGCATAGATGATAGTCTATTTATTCTGTTTACAGAACTGGTTTTCGTATTCAATTAAATTTGCAATTCCGTTATTCTTAGAAATGCGCTCGACACTAGGCCTCTTGAATCGATTTTCTCCCTCGTGGATCCATGCTTCTTACCGCAACATAAGCACCCCAGGAAGCCCTGTAGACTTCCTGGCTTCTTTCCTTCATTCACGGGTCAAAGTCGAAGCACGAGAGAAGACGAGACAAAAAAAGAAAAGACGAGACGAGACATACGGTATGTTCCTACCCCTACTCCTGCCCGTGTTGACAGTACATCGATCAGAGCACGTTCTCATCTATCATGTTCCCTTCCCAAATTCATTCCTTCCTTCGTTGCTTTGCCTCATCCGAACAGAACGTTCTCGTTCTTCTTCTAATCTTCATCTTGTGCCATCTTCTCCAACTTCTGTTCTGTTTGCATCCAAGTTCTCATCGCCATCGCCATGCACTTCCATTCAATCTTCAGTGATCAAGCATCACTTGCTATAGTTAATACTCTAGAGATTCGGATATGATATGATAAGACCTATCCTCGTCCTTCATTATTCCACGTTCACTCGCTCAAGCTATTCTCATCCCTTCTTGATCATCTCTGATTATGATGTCCTGATTTTTCCGTCCCTCAGGTCGTCTTGTCCCCTTGTTGTATTTTGACCATCTGACATACGAGTATAAGAGCAAGCACACACCTGCATTGTACTCTACTCGTTCTCATACTCGGTTACTCCGCTCCTGTCCAGAGTCCGCATAATTATAACGTACGTCCTCCATACCAAGTGCTCGTTCTACCCGCGCATTTGCACCCTGCCATATGCACTTCCCAGTCCAAGAGGGTCGAATTTCCGGTAAGCGAATGACGAACTACAGCTACGCGGAGAACACTGTGGCGTAAGCGGTGGGGTTTACGCTAACCAAGATGGCATGCGCATGTGGTCATGTAGCGTATAAATTCAATGAACGGTCTCAAGAGGCTATCCTCCTGATGTCTACAAGTCAATTCGTAGATGCGCTTATACTCTCACAGTAGCGTCGCCATATGACTTGATTTTCAATTCTACATTCTAAACTTCTAACCAATGAAATCGCCGAGTCGGATTTGCGAACCTCAAAAGGACGGAGGACGACGGCCTCGGACCGGAATAAATCTGGTAAATTTCCAAGCACGTCCTACTGACTAGTACCGCAGATTGGCATCGAAGTATGCGAAGTATGCAGTACGCACGAAATACTCTACATACGGCGATAACGGCGCCTGAACTGTCCATGAAGCACGCCATCGGAGGTTCCTCGATTCGTTCAGTCAATGGGATCGATGGGGGAAATTTTCGTCGTAGTACAAGCCAGTACAAGCATACTAGATAGTCGGATGGAATGCAGAACCTCCGGTAAAATCACAATGTCCAGATACACCCCAGTTACCTGCTTTTTATCCGACCCTTGAGCAGGTCCTGGCTTATAGTTGACACTGCCGTAGGATGCCTAACGCCCACTTAACCTCAACTGTAGCTGCGTACCTGCGGGTGCATATGCATATTCAGCTTAGCGACGTCCGGCATGGAACCTTCGCCAGTAAGTACTCGATATTCGCATTCAGTCATTCGGGGTAGTTAAGAAGCCGTACGTGGGCGGCGCCAGAGGACATAGCTCGGACTCTGTCTAAGTTCTGGGAGGAGTCCAAAAAGCTGGATGTACAAATTGTTACTGATATCGACGCACTACGCTCTTTGAAAGTCTAGGGCAGCGGACTTTATCTGTCCTGCAAGCGAAGTTCAATAGCGCGGCCAGGCACTGAGGCAGATAAGATAAGATAAGACGTCAATTATTTCCGTCTGAGCGTCGTCCAACCACTCGCGTTCGAGCGCTGGCAGCTGCGAATCACTATTCGACTGACACATGAGTCCAATCCTTGGCTAAATATACGCCCCGCATCCCCTTGCTTCCATGCCCGATGTCAAGCGGACGGGCTATTAAAAGTAATCCAGCTACTACGAACTGTGGCTCGCCACTTCCTATGTTCTGAGTAGGTTCTGCTCGTGATGAGCTTACTCCGGGAAGACTTCGACTTATAACTTAACATCATTCATCAATCAAGGTCATATAAGGACTATAGCACGAGAATAGTCTTCCAGCGTACGATCTATCATACTGATATCACGGCGCCGCGCTCGAGCCAGGACGGTACAAAAATACGCGATCTCCCTCGAGCTCGCTAAGCACCCAGTAAGCAGAGCAGACCCGAAATCATCTGATACCGACTTCTGATTCTTCTTCCAAGGCTGTGCTTGTTAGATTAGCACAAAAATACCCCCCTGTCCTGTCCTGCGCAACGTGAGCCAACGAATTCGAAGGGTCGGCCAGTCACACACTATAGAGCACATATCTAGACACCTGCGGGAACTCTCCCTGGATCAACGCATTAAGCCAAGACCAGGCCTGTCGTGCCATGGAGTATAATTAACACCCTCTGGGCATTCGTGCGTCTTTCACACATGGCACATGGCTTGGACAGCAGCGTGTCGAAGCCCTGGATAGATAAATAAATTGAGTACGGTATGATGGCATCCGAATTTCGTCAGTTGACAGTCATTTAAACAGCCTAGGATCTTCCCATTTTCCTCCTCACTTCAATGTTAAAATTAGTGCTGGGCGTGCGAGTGGTCATTATTGTCCAAGGCTGTGTAACCGCCGCCAGGAGTAATATCCCTCCCGTATTCGTTGACTTGAGAAGCTTGGAAACACCACACGCTGCCTTGAGCTGGGTATCTGTATTTATTCAAATTCAATGGTCAATTCGACTGTCTTGACATTGACCCGATCAGCAGGGAATTCTGCAAATCCAAAGGTCCAGACCCTGATGAACAGAAACAGCGCGTCGACTCAACTATCGCAGCATCGAGGCCGTCAGATGACGGTTCACTAATAGACTCAGCAGAACGTGCACGGAGAGCACGCCCAAAGCGGACTGACTCCGACTAGTCAAAGTTTTGCCACTGCGCAATTAGAGTTCTGTCAGATGCATATGAGCTGAGCTGCGAGGCATCGCAGAGGTTCTTACCATTCAAATTTATGATCGCGTGCTTGGCTTCATTAACCAGGGCAGGCGAATCACGAGTCGTCGAGAGGGAGAGAGGAATAGCCTTATTACCTCCCAGAAGCCGGATGCGGAGGATCCGCAGTGGGCATGCGATCTACCCTAGTGTTGGGACACGGACTTCGTAATTACGAGCGGCTTCCGAGGAATTGGGGTTGTACCCATATATATGCCCCAAATTCGAGAAGGATTCCTCCTCGGATCTGTCGCCGGCGGTAGATAGTGTTGGGCGCTTGATGGTCGATAAGATAACTGGTGAGATGAGATTAACGAGCGCCTTCGTCAGTAGCGCAACCAAACAGATCAATCAATCTGGTTCTAATGGTCGGCACTAGCTCTAAGTTCCATCGAAATAGGGCGCTGAACAATTGAGAAATGCATTGCTTGAAAATATATAAGATAACATGAAATTTCGTGACAGGGACCTTCAATCGACTCAAAGTAAGACCATTCCATCTGGAGGGACTCAACCAGACCAGACAGGCTGTAGGGAAAGAATGTTAGTAATTCTGTGTCAGCTACACCTAAAAACATCAACTTACGGGACCGGGTTGAGTGTAGTTGGCAGGGATGGCTGTTGTTGAATAAGTTGTCAGTGATTCATTCTATCAAGATCTCTAAATTTCACTCACGGTAGTAGATGTTGATAAGAATACCGGGCTCCTGTACGAGACGTCAGTGAATACAAAAGAAGGACAAGTGAGGGGTTACTGACGTATCCAGTGTATACTCCTGGAATGGCGACAAGAGGTCCTGGAGTGCCACTGCCTCCGCCGGTTACGTTGATCTGAGCACAGCTGAGGTAGAATTGAGCTAGTAAAGATGAAAGTGAGGAGAATATCTTGCTATCGACGGAGAGAAAAGACTCACCACCGCCGTAGGTGCTGGCAGCGTGCAGTGCGATTTGCTCCATGCGAACCAGGTACTGTCCGCTTGGCAGGTTCTTCGGGATCTGGAAGTTCACAGTGGTGAGGCCTGAGAGTCATTATTAATAACCCTTGCGCGAGCATTGAACAGAGATCTGCAATACATACCCGTTCCAGGGAAGGTGATGCTCTGTCCACCGTTGGTCTCTGCGCTAATTTGGTAGACTTTGAACCAAACGGTTCCACTGCCATCCCAAGAGGCGACGTTGTTGTTGGGTGCCTTGGCCATGTAAACGTTGATGACCTGTGGACGTTAAGTCGACTTTAAAACTTGCTCTCATTAGTAAATTGGATGGACAGACGTACACCTGGGTGGTAGATGGCCTGGTCAGCCTGGATACCGATCGTCGAGCCTGCAGTTACGGTCGCAGTTGAGGCCTGTGCGTTGGTCTGAGAAGTGTAGCATCTGAAATCGGCGCTGGTGACATCCGTCACCTGGATGTACTAATGTCAGAACGACCCTTGAGGTATTTACTAAAGCGAAGACGTACGGGTGCTTGACTGTTGTAGTTGTTAGTCTTTCGCACATTGACCCAGTCCCCTGTGTTGGTACCTCCAACGATGAGGTCAGGGAACGTGTCTGATAGAAGCGAAGAATTAGATGGTCAGAGAATTCGATGGTATTTTAACAAGAGACCTACAGTGAGCAGACGCGAGAGTCGCAAGCGAAAGCGCAACAAATGTCGCAAATTTCTTTCCGAACATTTTGGAGGTACAGGCCCTGATTTTTCTAAGGACTTAGGGGACGTCCTTTTATACTCGAAGCTTGCAACAGATCGGCAGCATGGTTGGGCTTGTTCAAATAGAGTCTTATGTCATTGCGTCTTCTCTGAGTTCCGTCTGATGCAAGGCTGCGGACGTCACAACCAATGGGATCTGCTCCAGAGTCGAGCTTTCCGACAAGTTATCGAAGCTCAACCTTGCCCCACCAAATTATCCGCGCGCATTTGGCAGCTTTCTGCTCTCGCATCCATGATACTTGGCCATCACTAAGGGCGGTATAGTAGCTACACTAGCATGGCATGTCATCTTCAGCAAGAAGGGAAAGTACAGAAGAAATTACTTGCTTACGAGGCACTTAAAATGCAAGAGTGGGTTTAAGCAATGCCGGGTAGATTATCGGCTGAATTAACGCCTAAAATTCCAAGTTTAGTGATGCAAAAATACAAGACAGTATTTTTAGCGACAGGTTGCGTATTTATGCCTCAGAGTTGAAAATACGCAGGCTATATCAGTGAGATGAGGGGAAAGAGGCTTGAAAATAAGGACAGTCGAACCATGCAAGGGCCATGCGACAAAAGAAAAAGAAGCTGATCTGTCAAGGCAAGTTTTCTAGAGGCTTCTCTGTTAATCCGAGACCTATGGCCAGTGAGCATAGGTCTGGTCCATTGAGTCCAGATGATGCAAGGGGAGCTGACTTCTGGCCGAGATGGCGGAAGCCGACGTCCATCCTGCAGTGGTTCAATCACAATCAATCACCAGCTTGCAGCACTCTTGGCAAAGCCTCTCTTGTCGCGATTGCAAAGGATGTTCAATTGACGGAGGAAAAGTGCAAGGGCTTGCAGAACTTCAAATCGACGCTTTACTTGGGCTTCAAGCATGAGTAGTAGTTTGTGAAGCGCTGGCGTTTCGAATCGGATAGCTAGTCATCTGATCTAAGTTAGAAGCCGAGAAAACGGCGGAAGGAGCGACGTCTGCTTTTGCTTCAGAAGCGTCATGGGATGGAAGGCTCAGACGCGGCCGCAGGCATGACCACAACTTCCAAGGCGAGAATTGAGTCCCAAATGCCTAGTAGAACAGAACACAGTGTTCCTTTAGTCGCGCGAACTGGAAGAAATGCGTTTTCTGAGGGATTGGCAGCGAGATGTGCTGATGATGGTCAGCGTCAAAGAGTCTGGAGGCGGCCCGGATCAACGTCGCGAACCATTCCATCACATGATTTAAATGATGTAATTTCATGATGTAATCTCCTTGAGCCCGCCGACCTCCGGTGCTCCGGATTGATCGGCGGATCAGGCGTTATTATTACATCCAGAACTCCGGAATGGCTTGTCATGTACTCTCAGTACGCGAATGAACGAGGAACTACGAGGAAATAATACAAGCCTGAAGATCGAACGGAAGACCCATGAATTTGGAAAAAATTCTGGAAGTGAGACTGGACGAGCCGAGGTCCTAATGGCGTAATAAGTGTCATGCCTGACCGTAAGGCTAGATGTCCGAGTCGATAAAACCTACTATTATCTAAAGCATTAGACCCGTATATTCTGGCTAGAGGTTCGTTTGTCTATACCCCACGAAATAGGTCTACATTTCAGATCTATGCAAGAATCCAACGGAATTGGCAGTCCGGCTTGCGTATCGCATGGCTAATACCATTTCGAAGGGGATGGCAGATTTCGAACCCGAAGTAGGTGGTCTGGAGGTAGAGGCGTCGGTCGATTCGAAGTCCCGTCTGTCAATATGGCAGGTTACTACGACCTCACAAAAGCCAACGGCCTCTTCAATAATGATCGCGCCAGTTTGCAATCCCTGAGTTCATAAAGGTTGGCTCGTGCAAAGTACCGTGCATCCAAAGGCGGAAAATGGTTGCTGGCCCGAGGCATTGAATTGACTGAAAACCACGACAGATCCAAGTCATGGAGCCCAGTATCAGACCTTGCCCTTGTCGGCGACCAGCGCAGCGTGTGGGAAGGATACTTTATAAGAGTCGTTGGGTGTCGAAAACTGTTCGACTGATGTCGTGATGTGGACTCCCATTTCCTTGCTATTCGCTTGTTCGAAGGATGCGTCAGTGGTTTGCAGCTCAAAATTATCCGCTGGTCTTCGTTGCCTCCTTGAGCCGATGGTCATTGTGGGGTCATCGGAGCCGGATATAACGAAGTTGAGTGGGGGCAAGCCTGAGGTGCGAAGGGTAGTGGTTCCAGTTGCAGAAATGTAGCCAAACTTGATATCACGGAACACACGGCAAGCCATGGCGTTGTTTATCGCGACTGTGGGGATAGTGAACATGACATGGAAGAGCGGTGGGATGGTATTTGGTGCAAGTATCATGGCTGTACTGAGAACGTTAAAGCCGACGGTAATGCTGTACAGAATAGACGATTAGCATTACAAAAGGTCTCCAAGTGAGGAGGGATGCTCACAGGTAATACTCCTGTCCACTCTGCAACAAAGATCTGGACAGCGCCGGAAGTCCTTTTCCTTTGAAGAAAGATCGGATGCGCCCTCTCCACGAGTCGTCGTAAGTTGAATCGGCCAGCAATTTATACGTCACAAAGAAAAAGATCAGGGTGTCATTAATGGTCGTGATAATAATCCCAGCCAAGCTGAACGGTTTCACGTATGTGTTGATACAGTGGTCAGTTGTCCCAATGTGGCCGCCTCCGATGGCGAAGGGGACAGATATTGACCCAGCAAGGGTGGCGAGCCAGAGGAACGCGAAGAGCCCAACGATGTACTTATTGTTGTTGAAGATTGCTCTTATACGGAAGAAAAACAGCAGAGAGGTGGCTGGCACCGCGATACCATAACACCACCCGAGGGCGACCTGTAATGACTGACAGTTCCCAACAGGACCGACTAGAGATATTCAGCCAGCTTAACGCGGTCAGAATGACAGGCGACTGACTCTGGAACGCAGTGGACGTGATTATGTAGGCAAAAGCTGCGATCCTGTCGCCTTCTGCGTCAAGATCGTGGCGGATAAGGAAGAAAAGATAGATACTCACCTCGAAAGGAAATAGGCAATCGTCGGAAAGCGGATCCTGTGCCTCGTCAACATATGCCAATCGTTTCTCATGTTGATGAGAACATCCCAAGAAAACATCTACGAGCGAAGAAACGTCAGGTCAAGGGCAATCCTTAGGGTGACAAAGCATACTCCGCATGTTGCCACATAGAGGTATCGTGACACCTCAAGCTGACCAGCCAAAGCGGGATCCAACCAAGCTAATGGGGTCGTTGGGTTCGGGAGATCAGTGGGCGAAGCCATCGCGGGAGGGGCTTGAACAGGGGCGGACTCGGGCTGTCCAAGCCTCAGTGGGCTTATATCACCTTCGGGATCAGTTCTGTCGCTACATTTTTGTTTTAGTGGGTTTAGCACGGTCTTCGCAGGTGCTAACCAAAGCGCAGGCAATCATACTGAGATATCGCCGACAAGTATTGATGGCTTGGAATAAGAAAGGAACAGGTTATTGATGGGGCGCGAAAATCGGGCGGGGGGGTAATGCCGAACAAGATGCACCTGGTGTAGCACGACCCAGAACGCTATCATCACTACAAAAACAGGAGCGATTCTTGACCTACGAAGCTTGCTGTAAAGTCGTATTTCGAGGTCGTGAGGCAGCAGACAGGAAGAACTGTGCCATTTGACCACATGTCAACCTAAAGCTTGTTTCAAGCAGCATAGCAGTGATGCATGCTCATTCTGATGGTGGAGCGTACAGGCGTCGAGACCCAGGTGACGTAGGTCTCATAATTTCGCCTCCCTGACCATTGCGCAATGGCTTTGGTGCTTGTCCATGAGAACGTTCCGCCAGTAGTACTGCGAAGGAAACAGGGTCTGCAGTCGTAACTTTAATGAGCTGAGAAAACCGACAACAATCTCCGATTAAGAGTCTTCTGACCTTGATTTGCCTGGGGCGCTTTCGCTATGTGAGAGAAAGCCTGTGCCCCCATACGGTAGTAATGGACCCATGTCAGGATATAGTCGTTGACCCCAGTCCATAGTCCGAGGAGAGATATTTCGAAGAGGTTGGAGAACTGCCTTGCGTTTCAGAACCTAGCTCGGGAGAGGTTGTCAAATGTCAAATCGCCACCGAGCAAATCGACGCCTGAATATTGTCAAGTTGTGGAGAGAATTCGCCGATATTCAATAGAGTCAGAAGAGACGCCTCGATGTAAAATTGCTGATTTTTGGTCCCCAGCGCCCGAGCCATGGAAGGGCCATCCATATCAGTGGCGTATCAAACCGTCATAAGGTAGTCATGACCCAGTTGCTGGAAAATGAGGTCAATATAAAGATAGCCAAGAGGCTTCTCGACACTCAAAATATCGTCATATAAAAGCACCGACTTTCGAGCCTATGCTTGGCTTTGATTTCTGTGCTTGAATTAGACAGCGCCTCGACCATAGACGCTCAAGCCTCTGCGAGAGACCAGAGTAGTACTTTCGTGCATCCACTTCAGCCTGAGGCAGATAATGCAAATGTCGGTTAATAGGACCTTCTGGTCTCTGAAAGGGCAACAGGGCGCAAGCGATGATGCACACTGTAGCAGGGCTCAATCCAATATCATGAGTGCGGGGTAGAGTTGGGGTGTTGCTTGAATAAGTGCTAGTGATCTCGTTGGAAGGAGTTCAGTCATGCCAGAGCCTGAGAGGTGTCACACATTTACCTCGATATGCAGTCCGTAATCAAACGACGTTCCGCCATCAATTCTTTTGAAAGCAGGGGAAAACATATAGTTCGCTCAGGCTCTCAAGGGGGAACATTCTGAATGTGATCCTCCATAACTGATTTTCTGCTCGTGCCCCCAGGCATCGTCATGCGGCGGGGCAAAACTGGCAAAAGCGAGAGGTGTGTTCATGAAGGGGATGAAACCTGGGTAGGCCGATTCTGAATGACAATCTAACTTGTAGCAAAGGGACCTTGTTCCAAGTCGGCTGGCACTGGTGGGGTAGACATCAACAGCAGGAGCTAGAAAACTAGAGGAGGGCAATCTGGCGTCTTGGGAGGAATTTCCTTGATCACATGGAAGTGAGAAGCAGAAGACATTTGTCCCAGTCAAAGAGGGTGTAGTTTTGCCTAAACATACTTCGAATTTCGGGCTTTGACAGTTTGCTACGTGGTCATGGAGGTTCTTGTTCAACGTCACAAAATTTGTGAGAGGGGCGGGAGGCGGTCCGGAAGTGGCGGTCCGCCACCTCCGTCAACTGATCAATGTTTTTGCGTGTTCGTTCTCCCTGACCTCCTATAAAACGAGAGGCCCGAGATGGTCCTTATTCTCCCCCTGCGCCAATTCTACGTCTGTGGAATTCCCAAAGAACATTTCCCCTCAATCGTCTAGGAAATTATGGTCAAAATCACAGGTTTTGAGACCCATGGTGAGTCCTACACTGCTAAGACTCGTCTCGAAATATGTCAACCAACAGAGGAACTGACTGAAGTCCAACAGATGTGCGATTCCCGACATCGCTGTCAGGAGACGGTACGGATGCGATGTGAGCTTTTCCCTCTCCTCACGAAGCCATCGAGACTGACGACACTACTCAGGAATACGGACTGCGACTATTCCTCTGCATACGTCGCGTTGTTGACGGATTCGGATCTTGTTGGCTATGGCATGACCTTCACGATAGGTCGTGGCAATGATATTGTGCTTGACCCGCTTCATATCCTGCGAACCCGAAGTGCTGACGGTTCTCCCTTCAGGTCTGCGCTGCAATTAAAGAGGTCGCGAATCGCCTGGTCGGAAAGGACACAGAATCCCTCTTCGCTGACATGGGGAAGGCCTGGGAGTATCTGGTGGCAGATCCTCAACTGCGATGGTGCGCATTGCTCCCTATCTTCTGTTGCTTGGCGGTTGACATGCCATGCTATACACAGGATTGGTCCAGAAAAGGGCGTTATCCATATTGCCACTGGTGCTGTGAACAACGCTCTATGGGATATGTATGCCCGATCGCGCCAGAAGCCCCTTTGGAAATTGGTTGTCGACTTCACCCCCGTACGTTATCACCCTTTGTATCTCGATTGTTATCTCACTTTGTTTATTAGGAAGAGATAGTTAAGTCTGCAGCCTGGCGATACATTTCGGATGCGATCACGAAAGAAGAGGCTCTAGCTATGCTCAAGGAAAGGGAGGCTGGAAAGAAAGAGCGTGAGGCGAAAGTCCGAGAACTTGGGTGCGTCATCATGTGTCCGCCAAATATGCTCGTCTGACTTCGCTTTTCCGCAGCTATCCTGCCTATGTAACGTCAGCTGGCTGGCTAGGTGCGTCTTAACCGTATACCTTGTTTTCTCAGCAGCTCATTCCAGAACATTGTTCTAGGCTATTCCGACGAGAAGGTTGCCCGCCTGACCAAAGAAGCTGTAGCAGGCGGCTTCAACCATTTCAAAATGAAGGTTGGAGCCAACCAAGCGGACGACCTGCGGCGCGGAAAGCTTATTCGCTCTATAATTGACGACCCTCAATACCTTCCTCCTGGCGCGAAACCTCGTGATCCCAACAGTGAAGAGTTGAGGGGAAAGAACGCCGGCCCGACTGGTGCTGTCCTAATGATTGACTCGAATCAAGTATGGGATGTTCCTCAAGCCATTGAATATGTGAAGGGACTGGAAGAGATCAAGCCTTGGTAAGAGTTCTCCCGATCTTATGATATGCTCCTGGTTCTGACCCGGCTTCCTGAAGGTTTATCGAAGAGCCGACTGCGCCTGATGATATTCTGGGCCATGCAGCCATTCGAAAGGCTCTCAAGCCCTATGGCATTGGTGTTGCGACTGGCGAACACGCCCACAATCGCATGGTGTTCAAGCAGCTTTTGCAAGCCGAGGCTATCGACGTCGTTCAGATTGACTCCTGCCGACTGGCCGGAGTGAGCGAAGTTTTGAGCGTGCTGCTCATGGCTGCGAAGTGGGTCACTCGAGAGTTATGGACCTCTTGTTCAGAAACTGACATTCCTTGTTCAAAGGTTTGGCGTTCCAGTATGCCCTCACGCTGGAGGCGTTGGTCTTTGTGAATATGTTATTCACCTGAGGTAAGTCTATTGATATCGTTATCTTCTATTCCTTGATCACTTATCACGACGTTGCCCTCTCTAACAGCTTGATTGACTACATCGCCGTATCGGGAACCATGGAACGTAACGTTCTTGAATTT
This sequence comes from Gymnopilus dilepis, assembly GCA_002938385.1. Classification (NCBI taxonomy): domain Eukaryota; kingdom Fungi; phylum Basidiomycota; class Agaricomycetes; order Agaricales; family Galerinaceae; genus Gymnopilus; species Gymnopilus dilepis. Next base: position 14,456 of record NHYE01005655.1, read on the forward strand.
GTCGATCACTTGCACGAACACTTCGTGACGCCTTGTTCGATAAACTCTCGCGGGAGGTACAATGTACCCTTGAACCCTAGTGAAGGCTACAGGTGAGCGCCCACTCTGTCTCATGTCTGTCCTCCTCCTCATTTTGTATTCCTCCTCTTACAGCATCGAGATGCACAAGAGCAGTATCGCGGAGTACGAGTGGCCAAACGGTACATATTGGCAAAGCAGGAGGAATGAGAAGGCCTGAACAAGCTTCGGAAATTGTATACCAAAATTGTATTACTTCCGTTCGATTTATGCACATGCTCGCATCGATGATCAACATTCTGAAAATATCCTTCATTCTGAATCGACTTGGAGACGGGGCCCGAGGTTGACATTTGCCAACTCAAGTAACAATTGTAGTTTCGCGTACTGACGCTTTACTTCTTGAGCAAGATCCATCGTAGCAGAAGTCTAATAGATGGCACTCACAAAAGGACTGGACCCACAGTGCCTGTCCATCGCCTGAATTGGGCTACCCTTTATCACAATTGTGCGCGTATACACCAGCTTGGACAAGACTGAGCTCTCGACTGTGGTCTTGTTCAGACCTTGTTCAGACCCGGTACTCATTCACGAGTCAGATATCTTCGACTAATTGCATAGTCCGAAGATTCGCCACCGAAGCTTTCTTCAAAAGTTCTTCCAACGTCGTTTCCTCAGCGCCTGTGCTTGTGTCTGTTAGGACCGGGCTGTCACCGATCCCCTGCCGGATCAATTCTTCACCTTTCCTCCTCCGCTTTGCTTCCAACCACCAAGTAGCCATGTATGGTCCAAAAATCGTCGTCAACTCCAGGAAATACGACCACTCCCTACATCCTATTGTTGGCGCATGATTAGAGCGTCTCGCGCATTGGATCCGCCGATGATAGTGATGCAGCTCCAGCGTGCTATTTGGCGCCGCCCTTGTTCTTTCTTTTGTTCTTTGTCAGATGCTTGTGGATGCTAGCGAACCACAGCTTGCTGGGAACTTTTAGGAGCTACTGCTCGGGTAGCGGGCTGGCCACGTTCTTTAGTGGAGACAACACTTGCCCTTGTCTTGTCTTTCGTTCTCCGCCTCTTCACTTTTTGTGAGCCGTCGCGAGGTAGAAGCAAAATAAGAATCATGCTTAAGCATGACTCCTGTCCCAGCTTTTGTATAAAGGTATGTTGTTCTTGCAGCTGTTCTTTAGGCCCCCGTAGACTGACTCGAGCCAGACTCGTCTTCTATCTACATCCCTCACATCCCCTTCCCGTGTTTGGACTGGACGTCACGACTCTTTTTCTGTTCTCTTCATATTTTTATTTTCTTGGGCCTACTACTTTTGTTCCTTTTCAGCGCTGCATTCCTTGTACACTTCTCAAAATGACGTTCTGTGCACCTGCCACTATTCCGAATATTCATTACGGCTACACCGCACCTACAGGACATTTCCCTGCGCATTCGCATTCCCACCGCTATCCGTTCGAGTCCTTACCAAAGCCTCATCCTTCGACGTGTCTCTACGATCGGGTCTACAACGATGACCACAACGCGGCCAAGGTCCACCTACGAGCACTCCTTAAGAAGAACGCGCTTTCCGGTGCCCCCGTCGGATTTCCTTTCCATTGTGTACGCGATGCTTACGGACGCCCCGCACTGTCGCATACCTCCTACGAATTCAAGGAGTACTTCTGTTTTTCGGATCATCGAGGACGGACGCAATGTGCTACCTTTGTCTATTCAGCACCTGACAGGCATGCAAGGATGACTGGACCACCTACTGAGGCGAGGATGATGAAATGGCGGATTTACCTCCCGGCACGAGAGTCAGTGACCAGCAGGGATGCTCCCAGTAAGTATTTTCCTTCTCCTTCACGTAATTTTGACATTAACTCGCGGCTTTGCCCTACAGAACGAGTATCTATTGCACATGTTCAAGTGGACGCTCTTGTAATGGAAACCTCTTTCGGACTGGACCTTATGACGACCCCGCAAATTCTTCTCGAGGCTCTCGCGTTATCAGTCGAGCTTGGCGTCCTAATCACGGTACAGGTTGCTCAACAAAAGACCGCTTTGATGTACCCTTCGAAAAGGGACGTCTACTACGAGTCAGGCGAGATAATATTCTTATCGACCGATGCCAGAGGGAAGACTGAGGTTGCTCTTGTGTTCGAACCTTGAGCCTGCTCGACTTTTGGACTTGGACCCTGGCTTGCTTGACTCCTCCTCATAACGAGTTGAAGAGTAGCAGCCCTGCACTTCCAAAACAAATCCGCTCGGTCATGTCCTTGCAAGCGGTATAGAGGAGCGCTGTGCTATGCACTCTATTCTATGTTTATTCTTAAACTATTCCCGGACCACGGACTTGCACTTCAACGACCACGACATGACATGGGTGCTTGACGTACCCAATCATGACTTCACGACGACGTCCTTTCCTTTCGACACGGGCTTTAGATATAATAGTTGGTTCTCTTAATCGGGACTTTATCGTTCTTACCAGGGACACTCACGTCTTCACGCATTTGTTCTTCTGCATACACTAGTATAGCACACTACACTAATCCTTGCCATTCATTCATTCACGTCGCATCACAATACTTACTCGCATTACTTTGCCTTCTTTTGTTCATTTGTTCTACATAACCCACTGTCGTTGTCATACAGCTTTGCCGCATATACACTGTCTTGAGATTTTGTGATATGACACTCTAGCAGTCAGTCCGACAAACAGTCACATTCCGATCTCTTTTGGATCTCTTCAACTTACCTTCAACAACGAAGTTCCTCACCTTGGCTACACCCCACTATTTGCGAGTCAACAGTTCAACAATGGAATCCCGCTGCAGTTACTCAGAAAAAATACCTGCTAAGCATCCGATATGCTTTTCAAGACGGACGGTGGAGTGATGAAGAGAGACGGGGCCAGTGCCTTTCCTTTTCCCATCCCACCACAACAACCTATTTCAGACCTGAACATACACAGGCATGCCCCGCCAGGGGCTCTTGAGGCTTGTGTGTAACTCGCTGAAAGCCCCAGCTTCATTTCATTTGTCGCCATCCTCATTTACGAGCACCATCTCCAGAACGACAGGTTTCGCGCCACGCCGCAACTTATCCATTGGTACAGGTTCTAGCAGCGACCTCTTCGAGTACACGTCAGGGCGCTGGATGTAAGTCTTAGACGATTTGTCCCAATACTTATTTCTCAATATGTTTTGTCTAGATACAACGATTGTCTTCGCCGTGCAGAGCGGAGGCTCGTCTTCGACGTCGAGGGACTGTCCCAACTTGCAGCCGAGTCAGTTGGTCGAAGTCCTGCTGATGTCGTCAAGATCTCGAAGCTAGCTGAAGGAGGGGCTAACCGCATATTCCTCATCACCTTGCAAGATGACTTCCAAATGATTGCTCGTATTCCGTATCCAGTCACCATCCCGAAGTATTATGCTGTGGCCAGCGAGGTGGCTACGATGGAATCCCTTCGTTCTTCCGGGCTGCCTGTTCCCGAGGTATATGGCTACTCACCAACGCCAGACAACGCAGCGAAGACTGAGTACATCTTTATGGAATTTATGAAGGGTGTGAAGCTAAGTGATGTCTGGATGGAGTTGGGAGAACCCGATGTCGCTTCTGTCTTGAGCCAAGTTGTACAGCTTGAGACCAAGATGATGTCGCTTTCCTTTCCCGCTGGCGGGAGTATCTACTACAGCCACGACCTCGAGAAAATGCCCGGAGTCCTGACCATTCCCTTGAAGGACGAGCGGTTTTGCGTTGGGCCTGATACTAGGCTGCCTATGTGGTTTGGGAGGAGATCACAACTTGACATCGACCGGGGCCCGTGTACGTCTGGCTTTACCTCTCTCCAACAGGCTATTGAATGAACCAATTTTTATAGATAGAAACCCCCAAGAAGTGCTTTCAGCTGCAGCCGTTAAGGAAGTAGCTTATCTCGAGAAGTTTGGCCGACCACTCTTGCCTTTCAACCGTTGGAGAAGGTTTGCTTATCAATTCCAGCCGCAGTCGCCTTCGGCCCACATCGACAACTTGAGGCGCTATCTCCTCATGGCACCGTCGATCGTCCCTAAAGACCCTGCCCTCAATCGTTTCTGTCTTCGACACCCAGACCTCCAGCAAAGCAATATCATCGTCCATTGGTCGCCCGATTCCGGCTGGCAAGTTGTCAGCCTACTTGACTGGCAACACGCCTCCGTCCTCCCGTTATTCCTTGTCGCTGGCGTACCCCAACGCCTTCAGAATTACAATGATCCTGTCTCTCAGTCTATGACGCCACCTTCACTACCAGAGAACATTGATGAACTGGAGGAAGACGACCGAGCCGCAGCCATGGACGTCCACCATCGCCGCCTTGCCTACTACCACTACGTCTGGAACACAGCGCATTACAATGAGCCTCATTACAATGCTGCAATAGATCCGACACGCGTGCTCCGACGTCGTCTGTTCAACCATGCGGGTTACCCATGGGAAGGCGAGACTCTCGAGCTCAAGGTCGCGCTCATAGAAGCAACACAGCGATGGGCAGAACTCACGGATGGAGGCTCGTCGTGTCCGGTCGTGTTTGACTCTGATGATGTACGGGAGACGATGGACGTCAATGAAGTACAGGCTCAAATGGACAGCACTTTCGAGTTGTGGCAGGACATGGTCGGCGCTGGACCAGAGGGATGGGTGCACACAGAGCATTATGAGGCTGCTGTGGCACGGTGCAAGCAGGTGAAAGAGGACGTGTTAGCGAAATGCACATCCGATGAGGAACGCGCGGAGATCTTGGAGCACTGGCCCTGGGATGACATGGACGAGGGCGATTATTCGTGACAGGTTCGGCTTGGTATTCCTCCCTGCATGGATATATATACAAGAATAAGTAATACATGGCCCCTTCGCGTCTGGGCTCGACGTGATCTGACAACCTCCTCAGCTTCCTTGAGCGACACGAGCCATCTGGGTGATATGAAGAGTCAACTGCCACCAGATAACCATGCCTAGGCCTACGATACCATGAGCAGTCCCCCATACGGTTTCCGGTGTGATTTTGAGTCTGTCGAAAAAGATTCCGTCAGCAATTCAAGCAACAAGACTTTCAGAGAAACACAAGACAGAGTGCTAACTCCGAGTGACGAGGATACGTACGCCTCAAATGTGGCGCCAAACGTGTGGGGGATGAAACGAGGTGCTTGGTATAGAATGGTTGAGCAAATGGCATGGTACACGCAGAGGCCAATTGCTAGAGCGCGTTTTCCAGGAAGAAATTCTGACGGAAAGACATAAGCATATTCACCGACAAGAGACAGCGACAGAGAGCGTACCTGGCAAGTTGAAGCATAACAGGGCTGTTATACATGAAGCGAACACAAGAGAAGCGTAAAGCTGTTCAAGAGCACTAGAACATGAGAACCACATGCATCTCAAAAGAGCGTTCATGGAAGGCGAACTTTGAGTAGCACAATCGCGGTATTGTTCAGCTGGAGGAACGGCAAGTTCGTGGGCGAAAAGATACCCTGTACAGCTACAGGAATCTCGAGTGCGATGTGCAGCAGAAAGACGACCGAACTGTAGGGACGAATTCGAAGTTGTTCAGCAATTTATTGGTGGAAGACATCAAAAAACCTTACAGAGGACTTCTGGCGGACATCCTGGTTCAGCCTGCGTGTTCAGGAAGAAGAAATGTGAGCTGGCGACAGCGCAGGCCCCGCGTAAGCACCTGAAGAACAAGCGGAGGTGGGAGAGGACTGAAGACAAGCCTGTGATAAGCTCAGCCGATCCATGTGCGCAGGCACGCGAGTCTATTTCAGTCGAGATGACGAAGCGGGGAATCCTCGGATAATCATTCACGCATCTTTCTGAAAGCTCCTCTTCTCTACACCCTCATCTCCTTCTCTGCTGCTTTGATCTCACTCATGGAGCTGAACACTTTGAATCCTAGGAAAGACCCTGTCGACGCGACTGTCCATTCTGTACCACAAACACCACAAAATTTGTCTAAATCAAGAGTGGATCTTACTTCTGTTCCAACAATTGGCAGCACTGGACGAAATGGACACGCCTCTACTAATGGCCACGGAAGTGCAGGGGGCGAACTACCTATCACCCATCAGCAGAAGATCCTGGCTCGCATTCAATTCTTGTCGCTCTGCTGGACATTATTCCTCGCTGGTTGGAATGATGGGTCGACTGGACCTCTGCTACCACGTATTCAAGAAGTGTACCACGTAATTCTTGTGCATATTGCTTTCTCAGATGCCTTTGAAACACATCGAAACTAGGTCGGCTTCACTATTGTCTCTTTAATATTCGTGTTTGCATGTGTGGTGGGTTTCTCTTCCTCCGAATCTTCACGTCGTGCTGGAGATTGTCTTCACCAAAGGGCTTCATTGCTGGGGCAGTATCGAATATCCATTTAACCGATAAACTTGGATTCGGAAAAGTAAGAATTGATTACGAGCAATCTCCGCGTCGCACTCACATTTACAACGTGTCACTAGACCATCGTCTTTGGTTCGTTATGTCAGATCGTAGCGTACGCCATTCAAGCTGGTGCTCCGCCATTCCCGGTCTTCGTCTTGGCATACACGATCAACGGCGTAGGATTGGCGCTTCAAGTACGTTTGGTGTTCAAGTAAATAACCACCAGCTCATCCCCTTTGCCTTTGTATAGGATGCACAAGCCAATGGCTTCGTGGCTACTTTAAAAGACCATCCGGAATCGAAAATGGGTGTCCTTCATGCTGCATATGGCTTGGGAGCATTCGCGTCCCCTCTTGTAGCTACTCAGTTTGCACAACTTCCGAGATGGTCTTTTCACTACCTAGCATCTCTCGGGATCGCCGTCTCCAACACCATCATCCTCATATCGGTTTTCAAACTTCAACGCCAAGATGGCAAGACCTCTTTCTCTTCTGTTCAGAAATATTCTGATTGATAATAAATAGAATGCCTGAAACAAGCTGGAGAAGTTGTCGTGGAGAGAACGCAAACAAGCGAAGAGAATACCTTCCGGCAGGTCATGAGGACCAAGGCAGTGCACCTTCTGGCAATTTTTATCCTCGTATACGTTGGTGTCGAAGTCACAATCGGAGGTAAGGACAGGAGTCCAGTACGGAGTGCTTTCAACTCACACGTCGATAGGCTGGATTGTCACTTTTATTATTGATGTTCGAGGAGGAGGTCCTTCCGCAGGCTATATTTCGTCAGGATTTTTTGGCGGTAAGATTATTTTCTCTGATTTTCTTTGAGCCCTTCTAAAGGTAGCTCGACGCTGGCAGGCCTCACGACAGGACGTGTAGCTCTCCTGTGGCTAAATAATAAAGTGCGTATTTTTTCTAAGCTTGGGCATCATTTTTGCACCTGAACCTACTTTCAAAAAGGTAGGAGAAAGGCGTGCGCTCTTCATCTACGCAACTATCGCGCTCGGGTATGTTGAGCCTCGAATACTTCGAATTCCACGCTGCTGACATTCTGTACCACCAAAGGCTCGAAATCATAATCTGGTTTGTACCCTCACTCATCGGCAACGCCGTAGCCGTATCCATAGTGGGCGTCCTCCTGGGCCCAATGTACCCGATTGTGATGAACCAGTCATCTCGTATCCTCCCTCGCTGGATCTTGACAGGCTCCATCGGATGGATCGCTGGCTTTGGCCAGGCCGGTAGTGCGCTGTTCCCTTTCTTGACTGGCGCTATTTCGGCAAAGAAGGGGATCAAGAGTTTGCAGCCTTTGTGAGTCTCTAAGCCCATCTCAACAAAAAAGAAAATGCTGACGAATGGTGGTGGTTTTTCTACTCATCTAGGCTGGTGTCAATGATGGCATTTATGATGTTTTTGTGGACGCTAGTGCCTAAAGCACCCCGCAGGCCAGATTAGATTTGGAGCAAGCTATGAACTTGCTCCAAAAGATCCTGTACAATCTTTGCATGTTGCATTTATCACGCATACGAAGCAATTACTCTATGCCTACTTTATGATAGAAAAGGGGTTGCATAACCATGCCGCAGCATTTAAGTTCTGCTGATCAAATTTCTCACGTTACGGGCTCTAAATATGATGAAACTCGAACTGTCCCACCTGCCCGCTGGAGAGATATACTCTAGAGCGCGACCTACAAATGCGCATCTTCCGTTCGTCAGAGTTACTTCAGAGCCTCCCCGGTGGCTGTGGTATGCACGTTCTCGAGTACTAAAAATAGGCACGCCGTGATTCGTCAAAGCGGAGCTTTGCTTTTTCTTTTCTGACCTTCAACGCGAATTTATTCAGACCTATAGAAGTAGGCTACCAGTCAATCAGGGTTGAAAGTACGCCGTTTGCTTCATCCGGATCTCTATAAGGCTCTCAAACTGTGTGACGTTTGGGCTCTACAGTGGTATCTCATCTGTGCAACCCACAGCGCTTCTAGTGCACAGCTGGGTCATTCCGGGCGTCTTAAACTGCGGTTTACTTTCGCTTCTCCAACTGCGGCGGATCCCATCTGGGCTGTGCCACGTTGTCATTCGTCACTGTCAACGCTGCTAATCGTATCTCGTATTTGAACCCCCTCCTAGCTCTGTTTGCCTCTTGCTCCCCTCTCCACAGATCCTAACGCCAGGCACGCCATCATGCTCTCCTTCACGTCTCCAGATCTCTTGGAAGAAAGACTCGAATTTGCTATTGCACGAAAGCCGATGAACCAGTACCTCCTCATCTTTGGCAGAGCTTACGGGATGGCAGCGTCCCGCGAAGTTGACATACTGAATTACAGTACTCCTCGTTCGGAGAAGATCGAGCTTTCAGAGGATGGCCATCCGCTCATCTGGCTCGACACCGACTTGGACAGGAGGAATAAAAATTACCTAACACCTGTTGGCGGAATGTTAGCGGGCCTCAAAAGTGTCGAGCCGCCTGTGATAAGACCTACAGGGCGGACCAGAAAGATGCACGCCGCGACAGGAGGGGAGAGAGAGGCTGCGGAAGTGGAACTGTTGCTTTCAGAGGAGGATTTGGGGAGGATTTGCTACTACTGTCGGGCAATTGAGACGACATCGGATGCTCGTTATGAGAAATGTGCTGGTGAAGGCCATGAGTCGGTGTATTGGTGTTATTCGGTGGGTCTTCCTAATTACCTTGCAGCTTAAAAGCCATTCTAATTTAGGGATCCCAGTGCAAGACGTCTTCCCCAATGAAAAGACTATCACTTTCCTTTTTAAACTATTTTTCGTAGGAGCAGTCAAGTGTAACATTAGGAGGAAGGATCTTTTTGTCAGGATTTTCCAATCATTCAAAATACATTTGACCTTCACGCCATTTCGAAACGCTGAAATTTAGGTATCTACGTCCATCCTTTCAAGATTCAATCTTTCTTTCGCTATTTCGCTATATAAGTGGCCAATGTCCTCCAAACCGCCAGAGTTTGAATCTTCTCCGCCCTGTTGAAAGATGTATTGCACTGCACAGTGAGACCATTCAGAAAGATTTTCCATGTTTTCAACCAATGGTACGAGCGCTTCTCTTTCTCTCTGATAATTCTGGACATCTGAAAGTTATGAAATGAGCCCTTGAGATAGAAGATGGTTGAGAAAGTCCTCAAGGTGAGCACCTGAATTATGGACTGTAGTCCATGAATTTTGCTTCTGAGCTGTGGCTTGAGCATGCTCTTGTAAATGTCTTATTTCTTCTTCTTTCACCCTCATTTCCACTTTGTACATAGCTATCAATGTAAGAAGGCCTTCGCATGCATTTGCCAGGTTTTTCACGTCGATTTCCATCCTCCCGATTTGACTCGACATGTGCCGTTCGTGACGGAGTCGAATAGCAGAGATATTCTCCTGAACCCGCTTTGACCGTATACCATGACCATTCTGACTTCCCTCTTCTGCTGATGGTTCACCTTCTATAGCAAATTCTGCGTGTTTAGGCTGGTTCATGTAAGGATTCTATTGCCATTGCTGAAAAAAACTCGCCTAGATCAACTCTTGTATGTGACATTTTGGATCGGAGGGCTTCTCTTTCAATCGCCTCTTTAAAGTCCTCTGATTTGCAGAGTCAGGAAGATTCAAAAATGTCTGTAACAAATTTCAGGACTCTCTGGCGCAGCTGTTGGAAAAGAGAAAAGCGCGTTGACATGAATTGAACGGGACCGGGCCGGGATGTCATCCGGAGAGCCGGACCGACCTCCGCTAAGCCCAGCGACAACGTGACCGAACTTTTGAACACGCACACGATGGACGATGAGAACGCGACAATTTCCAGCCAATTATGTGTAGCGTCATGAAGTATTTTGATCGTGTTGTTTATCTTTGTCGCCCTTCAGGGGACTATCTTTGACTTCCCAATTCTCTCTGTCAGCCGGATTCCTATCTGCAGCACCAATGTCAAGCTTGGAGGAACCTGGCTGGTATCGGATCGGTGTCGACGTTGGAGGTGAGGCTCATACGAAGCAAGCTGGTGCTTTTAATAATCGATTTGTTTAGGTACCAATACCGACAGCGTGATTGTGGATATCACAAAAGCAAATGATCCTGCTACAAGAGGCGTCGTGGCGACCTTCAAACACGAGACTACGCCAGACGTCACAACAGGGATCGAGTTGGCGGTCAAGGAAGTTTTGCAGAACTCGGGACTTGACGCTGCAAGCGATAGGATACTGAGTTTGACCATTGGTACCACGGTAAAGTCTTCTTCTCACCGAGTACATACCAGCTCGCAACCGCTCATCTAAACTCTATCTGTTACAGCATTTCATCAACGCTGTCGTCCAACTCGATTCTGCAAGGCTAGAAAAGGTCGCAGTTATACGGCTTGCTGCCCCTTACACGACTGAATGTCCCTCAGTAAGTAGCAACGGGAGAACTTTCTCCTGCTTTCTTATTATCGTCAAGTTGATGTCGCCGCCTTGCAGTTCATCGATTTCCCGCCGGATTTGAAGCGTCTGCTCAACGGGCATACAGCTATCCTGCACGGCGGCATTCAAATGTTCTTCTTTCGCTGAGGGTCTTATTGTCACTTCTGATTCCTTCTTGTGTAGTGACGGTCGAGTTATCAATGAAGTCCGAGAGGATGAGGTCGTGGCACAGGCCAAAATAATCCAGGAGAAGGGTCTCAAGAATGTCGTCGTTGTTGGAGTGTGTCGGTCATTTTCATTTCACTTGATGATGCCTTGCTCATCGCTTTGCAGACTCCCCACTTGACGTCGAAGGAAAGCAGGAATACAGAGCTCGAGACATCTTTCGGCGTGAGCTGGGTGATGGCGTGAATATCATATGTTCTCGTGATGGTATGCTTAACTTGCGAATCCTTAGTTTGCATGCTTATAAACTCTTTCATAAAGTTGGCCACGTCGGCTTTGTTGAACGAGAAAATGCGTCGATCCTCAACGGGTCCATCATGTCCTTTGCGCAGCGGACGGTCCGCAATTACAAACGTGCCATGAAGAGGCTAGGACTCCGTTGCCCCTTGTATCTCACCCAGGTTAGCAGTCCATGACCTGTCCCTCAGCAGCACACTGATCATGACCATCATCTCAGAACGACGGAACGTTGACAACAGCGGAAGAAGCCGCCCGACTTCCTATCAAAACATTCTCCTCTGGAGCAACAAACTCGATGCGTGGAGCGTCTTATCTGGCTGGAGTTGATCTCAAGAACAAGGAGGGCCCAGGCAAGAGCGTGATTGTGGTCGATATCGGTGGTACGACCACTGATGTAGGAGTTTTACTGCCAAGTGGGTTCCCTAGGCAAGCTGCTGCGTTCATTGAAGGTATGCTGTTACTTCATTCAACAGTCCCTCAAAAATCTCATTTATTGCCTCGTTAGTTGCTGGTGTAAGAACCAAGTGGGCATTGTCCGTTCATCATGCCATCATGCTTCTTACCCTCTGGGTCCTCTAGCTTCACGATGCCTGACGTTCACTCCATCGGCTTAGGTGGCGGGTCGAGGGTGCGAATGTCTGAAGATAGAAAAGTGACTGTTGGACCAGACTCAGTGGGACATCATGTGCGATATTCAGGTTTCCAGCGTTTCGAGCTCCAATGTCCAATGGTCTGACAATCTTCATTCTAGATGACTAGAGACAGTATCATTTTTGGAGGAGATCTGTTGACAGCCACTGATATCATTGCTCGACACGACGACAATCTGAACCTTGGGGACCCGTCCAAAGTCAGGGACGTTGCCCAAGATGTCGTGGAGAAAGCAAAGCTCGCCATAAAGCGATTACTCGAGGTATGGTCCAATACTTTTACAAGCTACGTATTATGGCCTTATTCGTCCTTTTTAGAACATCATAGACCGCATGAAAACGAGTCCCGAGGATTGCGACCTTTTACTGGTTGGAGGAGGTTCAATAATAGCACCATCTGCTTTGAAAGGTGTGAAGAACATCATGCAAGTTATCATCCTTCCTCAAGCCTTATCCACCTAACTTGGCTCATTTGTTGCAGATTGCCCAAGTATCATGAAGTTGCCAACGCCGTGGGCGCAGCTATTGCCAACGTCTCCGGTGAAGTCGATACTATAGAGATCTTGCAAGGCAAGAGCCTCCCTGATACACTGGAACGGATCAAACAGCAGGCGATCGATGCAGCCATCCAGACTGGTGCGGATAGCGGCAGTGCTAGAGTTGTTGATATCAACGTGCTTCCCATCCAGGTAAGTATGTTTCTGTGCTTCTATCTCTCAAAGATGCTGAATAGAGCTTTTGGCCAGTACGTTACCAATCAAGCTACCCGCTTCATTGTTCGTGCTGTCGGAGAATTGAAATACGATGGGATACGTCCGCAACTTCTGAGTGATGCGTGGTCCTCGCAGGATGATCAACAAGACGAAGCAGAAGAGGAGAGTATAATCAATGAAGTTACTCCAGAAGAAAAGATAGACTACACTACGTACAGGCCCCAAATAGTGGGGAAGGAATGGGTACTAACCGAAACTGACCTCTGTACGTTAATTCGACTGGCTGAGGGTTTTTGTCTGAATGCTCACAATCATGCAGTCTTCATCATGGAAGGATGTGGAATTTTGGGGACTGTTAGGAGTTTTCAGTATCTACCAGGTGTCGGACCACTGATAGACGACTTCATTGCAGGGCGGAGGCGGCTCGCCCTATCCTGCATATCTCATATGCCGTCAGATTCTGCGAGACGGCGGCAGGATACGTATCATTGATCACACCGCCTTGAATGGCGATGATGTCGTAGCCCGTGGCGGTGAGTATCTGCTGTGTCTTCCTTGTCGCTATATTTTGATAGAATGCGGTTGGTCAGGCTTCATGGGGTCGCCCTCCGTAGGCTCTGAGAGAATACGAAGCGGCGAGCACCTGTGGATGGCAGGAAAAGAATTGGCGAAGTATTGTGGTATCAGCAAATTCAGTGCTACGCTCTGGTACGTGTCTCGATATCCCATCATGGTCTTAAGCATGCTCTGACGATTATATTAGTGACGAAATCGGCGGAAGCAACGGCATGCAATCGCTCCAGATGTCCAGGTAAGCCAGTCATCCTGCTGTCTAGAAGGTACCCGCTCAATACATTAGGTATTATGACGTGCCTGCTCTGGACGGCGACCTCATGGGCCGAGGTTAGCTGGCTTCTCGCTGAATGCACGCTCTTCAAAGCTCACCGGAGGCTCTCTAGCTTATCCGATGCTGAACCAAGTCCTTCCTGGTAGGTTCTACGCCCCTCCGAGCATCCATAGCCTGAACATGGTTGACATCGATAGCTGTCTATGATAGACCAAATTCGTGAGTTTAAATGATGCCACCGACGTTCCTGCCCCTTCAAAATGATTCTTTGCTCCCTTGTAGCCTTGTTCCTTGTTCACTGAATGATGGAAACGGCAACACGGTCGTGCGTCCCTCGTCCTTCTGGGTTCCAGAACAAAGACCTGATGAATTTTTTAGCTCCTGACAACGGTCAAAAACGACCACTTTGTCGAGTCCATCATGAGGGTTGTCACAACCGAGATGGGTTCTTCGGCCGCTCTCTGTCCACCTCCGTTGTCGGTGGCTGACGCCAGAAATTACGGCGTCACTCGTAGTCAAAGTCAAGCTTGGAGGATTGGACGCGCTGTGGCAATATGTAGACAGACTAAGTTGGCCTGACTAATTCTTGAACATTCGGCCCATGATCTAACGCTGACACTATTGCAGTAACATCAAACGCGTAGCTGATGAAATAATGAAGTTGCAAAATGGAGTATGCTTATTTGTAGGCAAAATCATTGAGGTCTCTAGAGTCAGTGATTTCATTTTCGTGCCCTGATTCACTTGCCCAAACTTTTCTTTTTCTGAAGGAGGTTCGTGCTGGATTTACTTGGGGCCAAGTCCGCATCGCCAAGCTCCAAGATGACGAGCTAGAAGACGCAACGGATGCCGCAAACGGTCATATGGAGACTGGGGAATATCCTGACTCGACGATGCTTATACCATTTCAGAATGAAAATCTTTGTGCTTATGTAGAATACGCAGACGGCTCCCGCAAGGTAAGGAATCCCGAACATTGCATCAATTCTGGCTAACCCAACCGAAAGATTGCAGCAAGTGTTCCAGATTTGATTACGGTTCTTGACTCTCAGAATGGTTCACATCTCGGGACACCGGAATGTATGTGTCTTGCGTTTCTGCCGCTGTGCTTGATTTAATCTCTGACTTAATTCGTACGTCTGACAGACACTCATGGATTGCGCGTCACAGGTGATTTACTCGTTGAATTGATCATCATATCAAGAAGTAATTGTACTTCTCTAGTCATTGTGATTGCTGGTCATCCTCTGTGGCGATCAGAGAAGGGTTTAAACATTGGTGGTCCGGTCGCATTTGGGTTTGTCAATACTCTTTCACACTTGGCATTATACTAACCGAAATGAAGCCTTGGCCATGAGTTCGTCCCTATAGGAGACTATGTTGAGCCAAGATCTGTTATTGAAGAATACGGTGGTATCTGAATCTGTCCTCAAAATCGAGGTGCAGTGCAGGATCCTAAACGCCGTGCGGGAACCCCATGAATGATATCACAATCCCGAGTACATCGATTACTTAGCCTTCCGGGACTCAGTCAGCTGGTATCATTAATGCGTGCTCTAATATAATTACAATTGTCAGGTATGTAAGATGGCAGACCTGAAGGGCTGCCTGACCCTCAGGTCTTTTATTAAACAAGAGACCGAAGCCAAAAGAAGGGACGAACGACATGAAAACGCCAGTGACAACTCTACATCTGGTTGAACTTCCAGCCCTCGCCGAAAGCCCTCGGTTGTGGCATCTGTATCGTCGCTTGTCGTGGCGCAGGCTTCACAGAAGCCCGCTGCTGTTGTATGTGAAGGATGAGCGCTGAAAAGTTGACATTGAGCCCCAGTTCATGACTATACGCGACAATGTATTGGGCAGAATTTGTGACGCGTTGAATAGACGCGCCGACATCCATGATTCGTTGCATAAGCGCAGGTGACGCTTGACGTATGTAGGACTCCTCCAAATCCCTCTTCTGGTCCTGGAGGTTCTCGAAGAAGTGAGCGACTCGCAAATATTCTTGTTCAATGTCATCTTGACGACGAGTGACCTGGACATTAGGAGCATGCATGCGGTTTAGAAATCCGAACATGACCGGTCAGTAATGTTCATGACTCACTAGAGGATTTCGTGCGGGATCTGGCAAATCATTCGATTTCCGAGGCTTAGCAATGTAGTGCACCTGGCCACTCTGCAACAACTCGTGGTCCTCAACAGGCTGTGTCGGTACGTGTACCGGATGTCGTGGTGTCGGCTGCTCAAACCCATCGGTTACGTAGTTATCGGACGATACGGAATTGCGTGCTGAAGTGCGCTGTTCGGGTCGCGCATATGGCTTTTGCTGACGATGTCGACTCCTCGAAGAGGTACTCTGAGATGTGCTAGCTTCTGAAGTGTCGGTGCAGTGCTGTATGTTCATGCGCCATGTCGATATGCGTTGAACCTGTTCTGGCGTACAAAAATAAAACTGCGAGTCATTGCGAGGGTAGGAAAGGGCCACCGCCTGCTGAAACGCCTGCGACGGACGAGCGAAGGCGGCCATCGAACTGTGGATGCGGGGACGCCAAAGGACGATGTTAAGTAGGTGTTTCGCTATACAAGCAACGGAAAGGAGGACGAGTGGGGAGGGGATAAAAATTGGCCATCTCCTGACTTATAAAGGGGGCAGACGGAGCATGCAGGGTAGCACTTCCACCGTCAGCCCTGAGCGGCCACGCTTAGAATTGATATTGACGTCGTTCCTAGGTCCGTCACAGATGCCCGAGTTTCCATTGTTGCACTGGACAATCGGATGCAATGCAACACTTCTAATGTGTGCGCAGCATAATAGTAAGGAATTTTTGGAAGAAGCTGCACGATGGTGATCAATAAGCTGCATGCCCGGGTGGCACGTTCAAGGATATATGACTTGCAGTACTTGACGGTCTTCCGCAACAATTCCGTAATTGCGAGACCACGTCTCCGGATGCCAATAGGGGCCACAGTACATCCTGAAAAGACAGTTTACGTCAGAAGACCATTTATTAGACGCAAGAAGGTGTCAAGTCCCCACGAGTAAGCCAAAGAATACTCACACAGTCACCCTAGGCGTGCCGGAACCTTCGCAACTGACGGCTTGTGCTAGATTTCAGCAACAGCAATTATATCACGAATGCGGAAATTGGAACTCATACAATAGGTGTCCGTGTTCGCAAATACAGAAAGAGATAACATATAGCCATTCAAAGACGCCGTTGAACTGGTTCTGGAGTGAAGCAAGCCGGCGTAGTGGTGCCATTGATTCAATGATTAATTTTGCGTGGCCGGTCGGCGGTCCGAGACCGAAGTCAGGTTTTACGTAAGAGACTTTGCGCGGATTGTTCTTGCTCTGAGTTGAACTACAAGGAAGTTCGCCAGTTTAACCATTCTGCTTTACCCGGCGACCACTGCTCCAATTCTGGATCTTTTTCTTCTTCTGGGTTTGAGTCCTGTCCTTGGCTACCTCATGTATATCTCCCAATCAATGGCCTGATGTCCATCAATCATTCAGCCTATATCCTGAGTCAGAGCCTAGGCGAACGCCGAAAAGGCTTCAGAGGCAATAACAGCCCACATTCCTCTTGAATCCCCTTGCTCTTCCGAGAGCCTTTCCATGTAATATTTCTCCTCCAACTAAGTCACCTTGTCGCCGAGGTGCCACCGACTGTTCCGGCAGCCTTTTCTAAGTTTTCCCAGACGCTGCCCGAGGTGAGATGTGGATATCAAAGACGTTTTTTTGAGTTCTTACACTTCCTCGTGTCACGACATACTCAACATCAATTGCACTTGGCTTGCGGTCAAGCTCAAAATTGGCTATGTGCAGTGCGCGTAACTTCGACCCCCTTTCTTAGGATGAGTCTCCACCACCACGCCGAAGTTCGTGAAATGTTGTTTGACAGCGAATATATTGTGAGCCCGTTCTGCGCCCATTTCCTTCTCCTGTCTGGCCGTCAAAATTCTATATAATGTGCTGTCTTCGACTCGAGGTCAAATGGCTTCTCCCCCTTTCGAAACATGAGAGCTGCTTCAGCACTCCTTTCCCTGTTTGCCCTTGCGCTCCTAGAAAGGGCTTATGCCCAGTCAGATATTTCTGGTCTTAACCAGCCATGTGCGCCCTTCTCCTTCTCATGTGTCTCTTTTGCTGACAAGTCGACAGGCAGCCTCTTCGGCGGTGCGTACATGCGGTATTGACTAAACACGAGCGCGGCAGGCTGATACTACACCTTTTCCCCTATAACGCAGATGTGTATGTCTTCATGATATTGTCCAAAATTCCAATCTCAATAAACATTGCATCTTCTCTGGGTTTAGGCCCTACTCCGCTCCTTAAATGCTGCTTCACCACTCCTGATCACGGAATGTAAGAGAATACTGTTGTCTTTATATGAGTCGAGGGAAATGATGGTCTTACTGTCGTAGATGTCGCCCTATCGACTCAGTCTGTCCTGGTTAGCGAACTTGAGGGCACGGTGAAGTTGCCTTGGTCCAAGATTCTGGCGAAGGATCCGCCTAAAATGGCAATTGAATGAATCAAAACGAGGCAAAATATGACAGGGGATTCGGAGAATACTCACTGCCTTATCTATATCCTTAACGTTTACAAGCTTTCTTGACGAGAGTGCTGATCAGATCACCTTTAAGGGAAAAAAATGACTGGAGGTTATTCCAGCTTTCTGAAGGTTAAGATACTCTATCGAGAGCCTATCTGATAACAGACTCAGTATAACGGTAGTCAATTGAAGAGAAACGTCTTAGGACCACAGCGATCGGGACACATTAGTGCAAATATTTGGTTCAGTTGGTCCAGCAAAGCTGACGCCTTTCTTCGTGTTGATCCTATTCCTTAAACCGCAAACACTTGGATTCCGCACAGTGCTATCCTTTTCACTCTCTAGAAGACGCCCATTCATGATCTGCAGGCTCGCCTTTCTTGCCTTCATGTCCTTCTCGCCGGCTGCGCTGGTTTCAGCCTGCGAAGGGGAGTGCATCACCGGCATCAGGAAAGCGCTGGTTGGCAACTACTCTGTTCCTTTTGCCTTAGCCTCTCAGAATATCGTAAGCTCGTCTCAATCAACATGTTCTCTGCACACGGACCGAAAATTCTTCTAGGCGGACACCATTTTCTCTCACCTAATCCCGAACGGCTCTTCACAGCCGATCGCGTACATCAGCCCCATCGTCGAGGAGTACCACAGGAGAGCAGAAGATTACATGGAGAACACGATTTTCAAGACCTACTTTCACGGGAAGTGTCAGGACCCAGTTACCAATATCGACCCTCCTGGCTGTCCCAATCCCGACTGCCCCGTCGTCTGTGGAACGCCCGGCTCCATGGTCCACTTCTACCCAGTCTTTCGCTATCGCGCGTTCAATTCAACTGTCAACCTCTGGAACGAAATCATCGATACCGACTCGACGCAGTACAAGCTCGTTGAGCGAGCTGTCCTGGCTGCCGGTACTTCGTCGAGTTCGACGCCTAATCGCCAAAGAAGAACTCAACTTCAACTGCGCCGTTTCCTGCGTTTCGCTCGTCCGGATTGGCAAGACTTCGAAGAGCAGTCCCAGAGGAAAACAACGCAATTATCTGCAGATGATCAACAGGATAATAGCCAGCTGGACAAGCGCGACACAGATCTCAAGATCAAAGAACTTCGCACTTATTTGCGCTCGTTTCGTCAGGTCCTGACGACAGTGTGTGGCGGCTCTGTAACGGGTAAGACCAACAACCTGCCGGATTGTAGCTGGGAGCAAAGTTTCAATGAGTATATCCTGTCATTCCCTTGATGATAGAAAGAGGGAGATGGAGGGTCAACTGTAATATGAGCCAATAATCTGTACAAACTAAGGTTTCCTTAATTCGAGAGCTGAGAGTGACTACTAGTGACAGGCCAAGTGCACGCCCTGGCTTTATAGATTTGTTGTCAATATTCAAGAAAGATGCAGTACCTCCTTCCCGAGTCTTAATCCCAATGTCCAAAGCACGAGGAGTTGGCAAGCAAGTCAGGTCTGGAATGCTGAAAATTGTGCCAAGCTGATGGTCCTGGCAAGCGCAGTGTTCGAGCTTTAGTGCGACAAGAAACTGAGGGTAAATGAGGGATATATGAGGGAATATGAAGCACAGATAAATAGTACGCATCGACGTGGTGTCTAATTGTTCCATGGACCAGCGTCGCTGAGGGAGCAACCGCCCGCACACTCGCAAGTACCTCCATACTGCTTCGGCAAACTGTCTGCCGGAATCTGTTTCAACAACTCATCCTTGTACCCACCCCCCAGGATATCAATCTTCTTCACCGTCACCTCATCCAACCAAGGCTTGATCACAGACCACACAGCGCTGAAGGCCCACGGAGCATTGATGATATAGAATTTGCCGAGGGTTTCAGGGTATCTGTCTTGCCCGATGGAGGCGGCGGCGAAGACGTAGTCTTTGACGGAGTAGAAGTTGGTCATGGAGACCCCTCCGAGGTCGAGGATGGTGCAGAAGGTCTCTACAGGGTGGCCAGCTGCTTTTGAGCACGCGGGTAGACGGGTTGAAAGGGACTTTTCGTATTCCCAGACGAGGTGTTGGAGGAGACGATCTTTGTTGGTGATTTTATAGAGGGCGGTCGTGTCTATTTTGCCAAGAGTTTCTATGTAGACTGGTCTGCCGTCCTGCGACAGGTCAGAATGTGGAGCAATAACTGAGCCGTGCAACATACTTTATCGTACTTGTGATAGTATTGGGGATAATACTTGTCTACTTCGGCTTTCTCCTTGAAGTCAAAGCTCCTGGACGAGAACTGAGGGGTACGTACGACAAAAACATAGATTGCAACTGACTTTACAATATCCTCCACTCCAAAATCTTTTCTCCACTGCTCTGCAGCGAGAAGCATGGCCTTTGCCTTGGCCAGATCAAATTTACGTGCACGAAGGAACCTAGGGGTCAGACGATCAGCTTTTTCTTTCGATCCAGCCGTCAGTTCGACAGATGGAAGAAGAGAACGAACCTTAATAGCATGGCATCGGTCATCCGCTCTTCCACAAATGCGCCCTCTGCCTTCAGTTCAGCCTTGAGCTTCTCAAGCGTGTGTTGTTGAATGACAGTAAGATTTCCGAGATGGCCGGGAGGTGGACGATAGTTGGGATCCGTAATTCCTTCAGGCATTGGAGAGGCGCTAGCAGCTTGCGATGCCATTATAATAAAGATGGAAGATATTCAGGAGTGCAGAGGAATGGGTTGGGTATAAAAGGGTATCGATATGAGGGTTAAAGAGAAAGAAATTGTTAACCGGAGGCGTTGCGTGACTGGCTTTGAATTATACGTGGTCACGGCACCGCCTTGGCTGCCGATGTTGGCGACCGATATGTCATGGCGATGTTCCGCTCCTGAGCCGTGCAGACGGCGAGGCGCTGCGCCATTAAGCAAAACAGGAGGCAGGTGTCGTTCTCTGGATGTCCACACATGACCTTGATATGTCTCAGGAATCCAGGATTTTTTGAATGTTTGTGTCGCTGCTGGATGCTGGGTTGCTGTCCTGAAAAAGCGCCACTACATCTTATCTCTCCAAGTGTTAGAACCCGTTCAAGCTTCTGTGCTATTGAGGTCCATAATAAGTATTCTACACTGAAATGAGCAGCTAGGGCAATCAGTTGGGGACCTGATAAGCCTGTTTAGAGCTGCGAAAATAAAATCTCCCAACCTCCTCGATAAGATTGATCCGCCGTCTTGGACGGGAGCGTCGGAGATGCGATCATCCGTCCAAAAATGGGACATCGCGTGGCTGTGCCGACCCTCCAGTCACAACGTGCGGATTGTGACGTGTCCTCATCTTCAACGTCGCCAGCGCACCATTCACCCTTTCTCTATCTCCCTTCAGTCTTTCTTCAATCGCCACCTTGAGGTAGTGGCCTGACAACAGGTCAGATTGCTGCCCACATATCTACATCACTTGGCTGATTCTCGTCGCAGACAGGCAGTGCTAGTCATCCAAAAGTTGGCACTCAATAGACATGGAACAACAGCTGAAGGCGCCGCCTGAGGTCAAAAAGATCGCTCAGTTCCTGCGCGGCGGGACCTCGGGCATGAAAATACGCGTTGGCGCACTCAATGGAAAGCGTCTCGATTATTTCAAGGGTCCGTGCTCATTTGTCTTTCTGGTACCGGTTTGACCGACCCCTCATCCAGGCAAATCTGCAATCAAGGCCCTTCTTTCACCTGCTTTCGCTAAAGTCAAAGGCGCACCAAAAGTAACGACAGAAGCTGAAGCCCAGTCCCTACTTCAGTCCGTTAACAGCCATGCCTTCTTCCTCCGCGTGCAACGTGGAGGCCCGACTGGATCCTCTTCGTCATCGCCGAAAGCTCTTCAAATCATCCCTGAGCAGAAGTTCTCCCCTGATGAATATTACGCCTGGTTTTATGAGGGCTCGCAATGGACGACATACGCTGGCGGTATTCTGATGGTCGCCATCATGCTTGCCGGCGTCATGTTTCCGCTATGGCCACCCATCATGCGCCTGGGCGTATGGTACCTGAGTATTGGCATGCTTGGCCTCATTGGTCTGTTCTTCGCCATCGCCATTGTCCGCTTGATATTCTACATCATCACCGTCATCGTCGCAAGCCCAGGAATTTGGATATTCCCCCAATTATTCGCCGATGTCGGATTTGTATGTATTCTGTTCACTTTCCAACACAGATGCAGTTACTCACACTGTCAAATCTCAGGTTGAATCCTTTATTCCTTTGTGGGAGTGGGATATTCCCAAGAAGAAGTCGAAGAAGAAGAAGGCTGACAAGGACAAGAAAGAAAAGGGCAAATCATCTGCCGACAAACTCAAGGACAACGGGGGTGCATTTATCGAGGAGGTTGCCGACTCCGATAATTCTCGGCCACAGAGTCGTAGTGCTCGTATAGAGGAAGTCGAGGACGAGGATGCATGAGGGGTCCAATGGTTCTTGTAATGTCTAATGTCTGCCGACACCATATATATTATTTTCTCTTTTTATTGTGATTTTATTTTTACCTTCGACTGCTATGGGATGACCTTCTATAATTCTCAACTCCCATCCTAAGCATCACGTAGTCACTTTTTTTGGAGAAATACTCTTTGAAGTTGTCCGCCACACCATTCTATTTCCAAGGCGAGCTTGACTGGGCCGGCCGGCGGCAGGTGGTAGGTCCTTAAAGCGGAGCGTGAATTGTTGTTGAACAGGAACATAAGCGCGCGACCCTGCCACAAAGCCTTCTTGAGAACCATAACATCAGACGACTTTTTTTCTGCCTCCACATCTTGTATCGGTCCGTGCCCACCATGAGCGACATGAACCGCATCAAGATTCACCGACTCCTTCCTTCGAGCTCATAACGACATACTACTTTCAAACTTTTTCCCTGCCAGTTGTGTGGGTACATGCCCATGGACTATAGCCTGATAGTCAGTGATGGTGAGTCAAATTTTCTGCATCTTCGGCCCCTTGTCGATGTCTATCGTACATGTGCACTCTCAATACCCCTATCGGTGCTATGAGTGCCACAGCACTTCCCCAACTTGTCACAGGTCGCGTTGAGTAGGACTCACGCAATCTCCCTGGCATGTTGGGTCTCCAAATCAGTGGCCTCAGGTCCTGTCCTGCGTACGCAGCACTGACGGGGACGACCAGGCCGTGCCCTTCGTCCCCGGTTCAATGGACGCTTCTTCTGCTTTAGCTTTACGGCACGAGTCTTGGCTTGTGTACTGTGCTGACTATCGCGGTGAGCGTAGTTGAACCTGTAAGTACGGGTGAAAGTCAATGATATAGCATACGAGGGGGTCTTGAGTTGTCCGATTAGCTACATTATTCTCGATTGTTTTGTTAGCAGTTTGACTGACCTTGACTTGTCTGCAGGCCTTCCGGGAGTCGCCGTTGTTATCTGAGGTAAGTCATTTATTTCTTCGACGTCACTTTGGATTCGTATTCTGCATTTCAATACCCCTATCGGTGCTTCTGTGCCTTTGGCGTGTTCATGGGAAGTCGGGAATGCGTGGAGTATACACTCCCGCCTCTCACGACCCCTGTGGACTGATGGGTGATCCTCAAATCATTGACTTCATGGATCGTCAGTTCATAGCATTTCTCTTCCTATGACAGCACATCTTATGCTACTGAGCAAACGTAGCGCTTTTTACCGCTATACTATACAATCCAAGTCTTGGCCCATAGCCTGGTCCTTGGCTGTATTGGTCGTCGCGATGAGCGTTGTTTGGCTATGCACCAGTGAAGTCGATGCTATAGCATACGAGGGGGTTTTGAGACGTTTATTTGCCTTTTATTCTATTGTCCCGCATTGTCGATGTCAATAGCCATTCGACTGACCTTAAACTTCTATGCTTCAGCTACCTCTTCAAACCGCTTGTTCTTTATACCCGTGAACTCTTCGAGTGCCCTCCGCTATCAGGAAGGTGGGCAAGATTTATTTATCAATTATCTTTCTCTTTTCTGGAATGGAATGCGGGTGTCGGTTGTTCCCCTATCGGTGCTCTCACCTCAGGCAAGCGTTGTTGTGGTCTTCAGCGGTTCGCCGAAATTTCTGGGGCTATGACAAGGATTCACAGAAGCTCAGCATCACATTTTGCGTTCACCGTGACGCACCTTTCACCTCATGCTGGCGCCCTGGCGGCGCGGTGATGTGGAGGGCCAGACACTGGATATGTGGTAGCTACGTTGCGCGGTGAGGCATCTCTAAGTGCACGACGCGTCGACTGCTGGACTTAAGTGTCTGCAGTGACATATTGGCGGAGCTGGTATGCTGCAGTCAGTGGCATACGGCCGGGTTTCTGTAAAGCATACGAGGGGGTTCATCTTAATTTGTCATTTTTTCTTGTTATGTTTCTTGCATCTTTTGTTGATTTGATACTTACATCTCCTTGTCTTGGGTTTAGTTAGGGTTAGAATTTTGCGTCAATGAAGCAACGATCACAACATCAACGCTTCTTAATTCTGGGCTTGAATTTGTTCCGACTCTCAGGTAAGTTGCATTGTATTCCTTTTACTTTTCCTTTCTATCTTTCTTGGCTCCGTTGGTTACATTTCCCCTATCGGTGCCGCTGCGCTTCCAGCGCGATGATAATCCCAGTTCCTTAGGCATACTCGAGCCCGGGGCATACTAGGAACCTGGGAGTATCATCTGCAATACCTAGAACCTTCGTATCTTTCCCTTGGGAAGGATAGTTGCGCGTCAGGGCAATGACTCTCGCGTCGCATGTTGCAGCTCGCGTGGATTTCTCCTTTGTGAGTTGTGAATTCTGTAGCAACAGACAAACCAGTGGAGTTATATTAGATTCCTCTGTGAAGGTTCCGGGTCAGCACACGAGGGGGTTTTGAGGCCGTTTTAGTCTTATCGTCTTTGACGTTGAGTCGACAACTCTTTGGCTTGTTCTTGTCTTATGTCTGTCGCCAATCGCACACTTCAAATTTACTCACCAGCGCTTTTCTCTTAGGCTTAATTATATATTCTTCTCGAGAGATGGGTATACTTTTGTAAAGAGTTGGAGAAGTTGGGAGACAGGGATGCAGTAACCGTGTAACGACAAGGGCTCTTCAACTTATTGTAGAGGTCGCTGTAGACGGACGTCTTCGACTTGCCTTCTAATTTGAATATCTTGCCATGACATACTCCCTCTTCTCTTGGGATTTGGATATGCCATATTCCTTCTGTTACAATTTGCCAACTTGTGGAGGTCATAAGGAAAACGAGAAGAGCGGAGTTCGAACCCTTGTTGATTCTCGAATTGCTTTCTTCACTGCTGCTTTCTGCCTTCATGACCTGGCCTTCCCTTTCTCTATCTTTGACGAATGGTTGGTTTCCCTCCCCATTGCACCACGTAGCAGTTGCTGATGTCTATCGAGCGAGGTTTCGGAGCAAGTGGCCGTTAACATAGGCCTTTGTCGCCACCTATGGTGCCTCCTGCGGGGGTGAGTCCTTTCTGTGACCATGACTTCCGTGGCGCTGTACCTTGCATGTCGTTGACGGCCCCTATCGGTGCTACAGCGCTACATACAGCGCGTTCAGGGACCACAGTCCTTTGCCTGGGTTGCTCCGGCTAAGATTACCGAATTTCTGAACAGCAGAGGTCATTGTGCCCCAGCTAGCAGTGAATGTAATTCACTGGACGCAGAATACATGAACTGCTATCTGGACAAGGTCTTTGGTTGAGCATACGAGGGGGGTGCCGCCATCATGGGCTTCCATACTTCCAAACAATGGGCTTATCAGTTCTTATACTCATTGATCTCCTTCCAGGACCCTTCTCTATAGTGCCTACGTAGCCATCGGAATTCGATCTTGAAAGGGAACCTGAATTCGACGGTTACCTCAAGGTCTCAACCATGACGACTAACATTACAGGAACTGGAAATATGGTGCGTTCTCAGCTTCAATCACTCATATATTTCTTCTTTGCTTTGCTGTATGCTGGATGTTCCCCTATCGGTGTCGCCATGCCTCGAGGCATCGTCGTAGTCTCCCGACACGAGGCTAATGCACGGTAGTTCTAGAATATCCGGCGTCATTAGATTCCATGACTTGTTTCGCTTCTGGCAAAAACGTCTAACTGACTTCAAAGTCGGTCTAGAGTAGTCCAAGCCACAAGCATCGGACATGTGAGAGCGCCGCACGCATACTTTTCGGGGATTCCTCGAATAGATTGCAACAAGTCATTGCGCAGAGCTTGCCTCTGCAGGTGATTTGGCTAGCTGATATGTCACATTGGCATGTTGCTCCGTATTCTGGACGACATACGAGGGGGTCCGTCCATCTGCCCATTCTTCCTTCACCTGTAATTTGAACAATCTGATCTTATTCTGGTTACTCTTCCCTCCAGGCAAGATCGAACCGTTTGGGCCGTCATCTGTCAAAGACTAAAGGTACGACCAGTCATCACTCTGGTGATGCTTGCTAACGGAAACCCCCTTTGTAAGACTGCATTTCGTTACGCTAATGTAGGCTTTCCTCGTCATCATGTCACCTGCATTCCTTGTTAGCGGTCATGAATATGTCTTCGATTCCGATAAGTTCGACAGTTGCTCAAAAAAGTTACACGTTGTGACACCCTTATGACCTTGACTCCTTACGACCTCTTCCCTCTTTTTGATGCCTTTCGGTCTCCGTCGCCAGCTTCTAAACCACTTGGCCCATTGACTGCATCCCCTATCGATGCCGCTTGTGCTATCACTAGCACTTTTGTTATGCCCGGCGGGACTCCTCGACCTCCTATTCAGACAATGCAGTCTCATATGCTCGTGCCTGTGCAGATCCAAGGAGCCTATTGAGCACTTGAGTCGGAGTCAGCAGGTGAGGGGTGAGCCTCCCTTTTGAACCATCCGAACAAGTCAAACGTGGACCAAACTTCCATGTTTGTCATAGGTTCTCTGTACCTTGTGCGACTATGCGAGATAATAGTCCCTCGGGTGCGTGAGGAGTATTCCACGGGCTGGCATACGAGGGGGCGTAGACGTTGTGTCAGGCTTTTTCCTTTGGATACTATATGCAGTACGGTCGTCCATAAACTACATATACCTAAACTACATATACGTCAAAAACTTCTATTTGGATACGATTCGTGAGCTGACTTGAAAAACAAGGATGATGGTATATATAGAGAGCAATTGTAGTTGGATACAAAGTATTGATACAAGAGATTCGAATGAAGTCCTGTTGGAGGATGGAAAAAGAAATGGAAGCAGATCGAGACATGTGGTTGTAGTTGGATACAATGTAGTGGATACAATGTGCATGCAATAAGTCCTGTTGGAGGATGGAGGTGATCAACATGAGGAGAAAACGACGAAAGTGAATGACGAGGCGATGTTAAGTTGCCTCAGAAAAAGTATTTTCGGCCGCCTTCAAGGCTGTTTCAAACGAGTGCAGTAAGGAAGCAGTGTTTTCCATGCCAACACTGATCCTGACTAAACCTTCCTCGACGCCGTATTGAGCAGCCCAGTCTAGTTCCACGTAGTGGGCTAGGATCGTAAAGGGACACGCAAGAGTAAAGTTGGTGCCTAAACTTGGGCCCTTGTAGCATGGCAAGGCATCGAAAAATGCCTTTGACGCGCCAACAGAGGTAAAGGTCAACGAGAACAAGCCGCCAAACCCCCCTGTCTTGCCGTCTTCAGGGTCAGGGGTGAGGATGCGGCAAGCGTCGTAGTTCTCTCGGGTGATATACTTGGGGTAAAAGACTTCCTTGATGGCGGGCGATAAGGTGTATCCGCCAGCGACGGACCTCGACCTGAGGAAGTCGCAGACGGCTTCGGCGTTGGCATCAATGACACGAACACGACGCTTGAAGTCGCGTGAGTTGCGCTCCATGTAGATAGCATCTTCGTCGAAGTAGACGTCTTCATAAGTGTCATTGAGGAAGGTCTTCAAGGTCGTATAATGCCGGCCTCTGGGGTTGAGGACGAGACTAGATTACGAGAATTAAGCAATGTAAACGGATGATAAGACAATTGACAACATACCTTCCTCCCATTACATTGGATGCCCCGCTGAAGACTTTTGTCAGGCTGCTAACGACGATATCTGCGTGTGGTAGGACCTCGACGTTCACATAGTTGCCAATGGTTTCATCAACGACGATGAGAAAGTCGTACTTGTCGGCCAAAACACGGAGACGACGTAGATTTGGAGATCGCAAGAGAGGATTTGACGGAAACTCGGTGAAGAGGGCAAGGATGGGCGGTTTGGAGGGGTCAAGTTGATACTCTTGTTCAAGAACCTTTTCGAGCTCGTCGATATCACTGTCTGTCCCGAAGCCGAAAAAGTGTGCACCAGGGCCCCATTTTTGAATGATCTTTAGGGTATCGGTGTAGGGAAACCTGCCCAGGAAGAAAACAGTGAGAAGGGCCAACGATAATCATAAATAATGTGCTCACCCGAAACATACGCTCTTGGCTTGAGGCCGGACGTTGAGAGCCACGTCATGCGCTGTCCAAATTGCCGACATGCCAGAGGGAAAGAGGTATACATCGTCCGCAGAGACGTCTGTGACACCACGTTTGCTGGGTCCGACTTCAAGCTCTCGATTGTCGCCACATGTAGTTTTGGGGCTCTGAGATCCATTGACCCCGTCTCTCACTAAAACACCCGCAACTCTCGACCGAAGGGCACGCTTGGCGAAGGCAGCGGCGCTTAAAGGAAGGTTGCGACCATACCGCTCTTCTAAGTAGATCGAATCTGGCGTTGCGTCCTCGGCGGCTGCGGACTGAAGGGAAGTCTGGGTATCTCGGGGAGGGGTTGAAGAAGAGGTGGCAGAGCCTTTGGCAGCAGAATAGTATCTGTGAGGCCCTTTGCGGCTGAGCACCGGGCTGGCAGGGCGCTGCACCTTTGGTGAAGCGTCGGGAAGGAGAGAAAGGCATTTCTCCGCCAGTCGACTGGAAATGCCTAGACCCGTGTGCTGCCAAAACTCTTTGGCAACTGAGAAGGCACTTGCTGGGAACAATACGATGTGGAGGTCTACACATGAGCCTGCGATGCTGGATCTGTCGACCTTGGTGTTGCCGCCGTTCTGCTTGTCCTCTGGACAGATGAAAAGGTTCACGAGGCGTGCTTGCGCAGGTGAGCCTAGCAAGGCGGAACGACGCTCGATGAAGGAGCGGCAGAGTTCTGCTATTCTCTTTGTGGAGAAGAGCATGCATCTTTCAGACCCGATCGCGTATTTGTGCTCGCAGATGGTGGCCAGCTGGCGAACAAGATGATGAGTGAGTACCCAGTCAAATGGTCAACAGAGCTCGACAACGTACCTTTTGAATGCTAAGATGTATGAAAAATCGAGGATAGCCAGTGACCATGCTGTCCACCACTCTTTTGTCCCCTTCTTCATAGGCGACGTTATCACCCCATTTCGGTAAAGAAACAGATATCGCGTGAGGGGTATTGGGGGGAAGGGCAGCACCCACGGCAAGCTCTGCTTCACCCATAATATGTGGCTTCTGGAAGGCAAAAGGGAAAAGAGCTTGATAGGAAGAAGGCAGCACGCCACAGGAAAATGGGAGGAAAGAAAGCAAATGAGGCGAAGGTCAAGTCATAACTTTTGCCTGGTGATTTATTTCTGGCTACCCACATCGGACCATCGGCCGCAAGGTTTTGTTGTCGGACCAATGTATTGGATTGACCAAGGATCGATTTACATACAGAATAGCTACATGAGATGGTGTCCAGGATAAGGCTACAGTGACAGACGAACAAATACAGAAGCGAGAAAGACAACCAAACATGACCAGCTCAAACGTCACAAAAAACAGGGAGGATGAAGGACAAAAGTCACCCTCCTGATTCCCTCCCTGATTCTCTCTTGTGCACACTGCGACGACTTTCCTTCCGTGATAGGCTTGACAAGCCCAGATCGAGGGCGGGAATTGCGACCGGGCTTCCAATGAAAGATGATGCTGTTGGGCTTGAGGTAATGACATTCGGGCTTAGTCTGATCCCTGTCCGACTACTCGACCGAGAACGATTGAAGATGTCTCTTTCAGAGATCGATGAGGAGGCGGACGACGCCCGACGGTGACGCTGCATGTGGGTTGGATCGACGTTTGGGATCTTGGCGGAGCGAGCAAATAAGGAGAGAACTAAGGCAAATGAGTCAGCTGTATCTAGTAGCACAGAAGGGTCAAAACGCACTATCGACAACGGAAACAATGCCTATAAGGTTGCTCTGGAAAGAACCACCATGAAAAGAGGGCGACAGGGACGGGGAAGCAGGTCCGGAGTCCTTTGTCACGAATACGCGATGCGCATTGGCTGGGAGCTCGTTAATATCTGCTACCTAGCATCAGCATTAGAGGCGCTTACTGGCAAGAATCTTCTCAATCGTGTATGAAAGGCGGCTAGACGGAAACACGGAGTATACTAAAAAACCGTGAGTGGGGGCTCAAACGCCCAAAATTTCTGAACTCACCAGGATATTTGTCGACCCCGTCAGTTGAACCATCAGGTTCCTATTTGAGGGACATCCCGTTAACGAAATGTGAGCGCTGGATACAATTTTACAAGCACCTTGATATGTGCCACGAATTGATGAAGTGGTGTGGACAAGATTTGATTGCTCTGCGAAGGAACAACCACCTTGGCTTCGTTAGCAATGATAAAGGATCAACCAAAACGCATAAATACCTTTCCAATGTCAGTGACGCTCACAGCACTCAGTAAGTTGCCATTCTGCTCTTCCACGACAGCGATGCTGCTGACACCTTGCTCGCTCATGAGCTTCATAGCATCCAGTATTGTCGCGGACGAAGGAGCTGCGACAACCGCTGTATTGAGATTGAAAGAGGGGAGTGAGAGTGTCGAGATAGGATTAGAAAGATATTTCTGGAAAGATGGTGTATCTCGCGCATACGTGTCGAACCACGCCAATAGACGACGATCAGAGACCATGCCCACGAATTCAGATGGGTCAACGGATGACTGAACAAGGCCTAGAACGTATCAGCGATGTCATGGTATTACTCATAACGATTTGGTTCACAGACGCACATCTATGAGTACCCCTTGAGAAGATTTCAAGGAGCGATATTAAGTTGGCATTATGAGGTAATATAGCAATCGAATTCTTGTCAGAAAGGTCTAGGAAGCATTGAGGGTCAGATTGAAACGTAAGGAACGCAGAAATTAACGCACTGCTGACAAGGTGCACGGGAACACGACCAGCCTTGGCCGCGGTGACGATATCGTTGACGCGAGAATTGCCACGAAAGTCTTCAGGTTGCAGGGTATGTCTCGTGGCCGCCAGGGTCAGAAAAGCATTTACGTCCGCGAACTGAGCTCACTGTCAGCACCGAAAACTGAAAGGCAAAGGAAACCTCATGATCATACATCGAATAATCCGAGAAATGGTTCAGCATCAGCAAGTTCAACAGGTCGGGCTCGCACCGCCAGACAAGGAATGTCTTCCGACAGCAATAGCTAGAAGGAAATGGAAGGACAGATAAGCCAAGCAGTCTCCACATTGGCTCAAAGATAACGCACCTCGCATGCATCCTCTACACTTGTCTCTGCGTCTACAGATACAATACGCGAGTCAATAAGGTCTATAAAAGGGTAAATCGCCAGTTATCGGTCATACGAACGAGGACCTAGCACAGAGGACATGCCTTTAGCAAAGACGGTCCTCCAAGTCGCCACCCATTCCTCTATCTCATCCTCGGAAGGTTGCACAAATGTTGGTGATAACAAATAGCTCGCTTCCTTCCAACTTCCCGTCAAGGACTGAGAAAGTCTTCTGCTACTTGACATGAGCCAGAATATCAACCGAAAGGGTTCCCTTGAGAAAGCAGGACCGCTATCGGTATGGGTTTGAGTAAGATCATGAAAGCAGAGCCTGGAGCACGGTGGCTACTGGTCAACGTGATCAGAGTGATCGAAGTCTTATTTCGAGCAATCATTTCAATCTCTGGGAACCTTTTCTTCTGTTTTTGCATCGTTTCAGCCTTGAGACCTTGAAAGTCTATGTCTAGTCCTAGCCAGTCCTTCGTAGAAGGAGGAAGAAGAGGAAAACTCGGCTTTACTTCGGTTTAGCCAGCATGTGCGTTGTCAAATCTGGTTTCCAAGTTTGAATGGTCTGACGCTTTGACAGCGAACTATCTTTGAACCTAACCTCCGTCGATTGTATACAGATTGGCCGTCTTGTTCCTAGATAGAAGCCCAGATCGTGGGCTGCGAACATGGCCCCTGCAAACCAATTACATATCGACTGAAGAGCCACGCTCTGCCTCGGAAAAACTTGTAAATTTTAGGTAGTAGTTTAAACCTGCTTGTAGGGTATTCAAAGCGTACTCTCACGAATGGAAACCTTGCAACTGGCATTCTGTACCAAGAACTTGCGGAGCTGGGTGGGTACTTCTTCGTTTCCTTGTATGACACTGAATGCCTGTACAAAGGGCAATTTGCGGAATCGGCACTCAGCGCTGTCCCTACTGAATTCTTTTTCATTTCTACTCTGAGCCAGCCGGGATTTCCTCTGGGACACCACGTCTCTCTGAAGCAAACTGTTTCTCGCAATTCATTCCGCGGCAACTTCGCTGGTCTGTCCGTCCGTGTCATCTTTCGTCCATCATGGCTCTTCTTGTCCTTTCAATCTCTGGAACGTCATCGATGAAACACTCCCTGTAGCACCTTCGGATGATGGAATCTCGCACTATTCGGGCAAAGATTCTCTTCAGACTGGGTTCTGGGCCTTCTGGAACCGTATCGCCGGGTCTCTAACTTTCTGCCGCCATTGGAAAGAGGCTTGAAAGCCATTTTCCATCTTGGATTTCATACCTTCGCCTGAATTCGAGAGCTCTCTGTTGTCTACATAAGTAGTCAGGGACTAAAGAAGACACGGTATTCGGCTGTCGATGAACCGGGGGCGTCAAGTTGGTCGCCTATTTCCGCAGTTTGGTTGCCGCGTTCCGGGCTAATAAAGGCGAAGGTTCGTTCCAAGAATACGCTGTGAAAGTCTATAATGATGATAAGTAAGCTTCAACTCTGTTTTAATATCGGGAAAACTCAGTGATTGACCTTGTAGGGGTACAGGCGCTCCCACCGACTCGATTTGGATACCGCCATTTTTGCACGGCCCTTCTGTCTATCATCGGTGGGAACCATACCACCTACCCAAGAATACACTATTTCAAGTAACATCAGATATCAGCAAAGATGAAACAATATTTCTATCTCCCAGAGGACATGACTATTACAATGGTTGCGGTCTCAAAACCCCTCCTCACCGAATTAATTGGTCAATCAAAGCGAAGCCATATTGAGTCGGTTGAGTAGATCGCCATAAACTCACACTACCAGACTCAGGGCAGAAGGTTATAGTAAGAATGCTGAGAGCTCCAGACTCCATTCTTAGCCACGTAAACAGGGAATCCAACGGTAAGAAGTGGTGCTTGATTGCCTCGTTCCACGGAGATTACATTGATCCTTCTTCAGGTTTTATGCCGCGTAGCTGTCAGCTCTTTTAATGATTCTTTGCTGGCTTCTATTCGTCCATGAGGTGGTATCAGATTCTGGACCGTACGAAAAGCAGACAGCGTACCGGAGAGGCTGGAAACTTCTACAGTCTGCCACGTCGGGTATTGCCTGACTTTTGAGCGACTTCATTCAGAATATGAGGCCTTCCGCAGCGGGACATCGCACGCAAGTCCTTCATGGACCTTTGATTCGTGCAAGCTCGGAGAACCTTTACATCCTGCGTCATTTTAGGAATGTGGGTTCCGAAATTCAAATACCATGAGGAGAATTAGGAATTCTGTCGCAGGTTGCGTCGACTTTTTATCTTGATTGCGAACTAGTACAATTTAAATCAAATCATGATTTTATCAGATAATATATTCCCTTCGAGGACAAGGACCTCTGTTACTCACACGTGGTGCCAAAGGTTTCAATAAAGATCTCAAGCGACGTTCGGCGAGGGTCATCGGAACGCGGGTAACTTTGCGTTCAAGGCATTTTTTGTGCTGGAAACGCCTGACTGATGATGGCCCCTCGTGGCTTCGGACGCGAGCTCATTGTAGAACGGCAGGACAGTAGTTGCGGTGCCTTCGGTCCGTTTCAGCGATACATATTTCCTGCATCAACAGTTCTGAGTGGCGTTCATTGATCAGCTTACGAAAGATGAAGACGTGAAGGAAGGCTTAGATTGAAACAAATCCCACTCTGGTCTATAATCTACTCGACTCACAGGTTTCTTTTTATTTTGCGTATCATAGCCGCGGGGTTCTGTGTTATTCGGTGGATGCGGTAGAAGTAGTAGATCCTGTCAAAAGAAATGATGACGATCAGTATTTCTATCTATGTCTTTGGTGCAACGAAAATATACAGACTTTGGCGTTCGGCGGTGTGCATCCGTACTAGTTCTTCCGCCCTTGTCCAGACGTTATTGTCGTCATCCCTGGCTTGTGCCTCCCATTCGCCGACAATGTTTTGCGGGTAGGGCATGAAAACCACCCTAGGGTCGGCCGACCAAGCCGTTTCCTCAGATGTTTCCGGGTCGTCAAAAATAACCAGTACTCTGAGGCTGCGACACGCCGAAAGAATCGCATGTAGAGAGTCATCGCTGGGTTGATTGTGACTGAGACGTAGAGCCAAGTGCGTTAAAATCGAGAGCTTGGGTAAAGGTGGAATAACGGGGGCCGTTTCATGGGTCCAAAAGATGAGGTCTAGATGAGTGAGAGAGTCGTCCCAGACGTGACGGGTATTGGGGTCGGGAAACAAGGAAAGGAAGTGCTTGAATTCGATAGAAAGTCGTCGTAGAGGTAGTGCGGATATCGAAGACGTTATCGCTTCAGCCCTGAACCCCTGAACACCAAGGTAATCGACCCAGAAGGCGAGATCAGTGACGCCTTTACAAACGCTAACAATTTTGGCAGCGTTTCTTGCACTGACTGACACCGACAAGCACAATTTCTTGACGTGAAAGGCAAAAAATTCAGCTGGTAGTGAGTTAATCGTCCTGAGAAATAGGTGTGTGTCGTTAGAGCCTAAAGACACAATTTCGTAGATAGTCGGCTGAACCCTGGCACCGACACCCAAACAGTCAGAGGCAAATAATGATGGTGGCAATGACCTCACCATGAATGAACTCGTTTCGCGACCAGCACAAGTTGAAGTGCACTGCCCCGGTTGCGTTTGGCGGCGACAACAAAAATTTCTCTTTGAAGTTCAGTGGGGAGTTCGTCGAAAGGAAACGAGTTCATGATCGACAAGAACGAAGGAGGTGAGAAAGCCCTGAAATTTAATCTTTAACCGCTTGGTCATATCGATTGGGTCAAAAGCCAATTTCATTTTGCGGTTTCTTGAAGAAATCACGTGGAGAAGCGGTAAGAGTTTCTTCTTCCTGCAAAGCTGGAAAAAGTCTCGTCGTTCTCATCGCTTGATACCTCCTTCTATCCAATTCCAGAGCTGTGTGTTGGACCTGGGAGCGATGGAAGCAAGGTCGACGACATTTGTACGGACAAGTGGAGAAGGCTTACACGGGTAAGTCACATTCTGCCGAGGTTTCCGTTGGGTTGCTTCACAAGCTGTTCACAGGACTGAATTATCGAATTGAAATACAAGCATGAATTGTGGACCGACT
The DNA here is from genome assembly GCA_002938385.1 of Gymnopilus dilepis. Taxonomy (NCBI): domain Eukaryota; kingdom Fungi; phylum Basidiomycota; class Agaricomycetes; order Agaricales; family Galerinaceae; genus Gymnopilus; species Gymnopilus dilepis. Next base: position 50,045 of record NHYE01005655.1, read on the forward strand.
TGTCGACAGGTCGGCATGCGGCCTTACTGCCAAACAAAGCATCAAAGCATGAGGTAGCTGTGTCATCACCAGCAAGTGGTCGAGAAGTCTGGATGAGTGTGAAGGCTGCCTGAATGGTTTGTCGCCTAAAGGCAAGGTTACTGCGTAAAGGTGGGCCAAAATTCAATCAGAACCTTGTATGTGATTGAGGAGTTCCGCAGCCGCCCGACTCAGACAGCACCGAACTTCTTCCCTTCGACGAGAATTAGCCGTCTGGTTGATGACTCATGGAGAGCAGAGATGCTTCGGGAGTCAAAATGGCGTACATTCCATGGAAGGGACCCTAGGTAGTTGGACCCTGGAAAAAGGTCCCTCTTTTAGTTATCCTAGGCGTGGCACGGCCTAGTTTGGGAGACCGGAAAGGCGAGTACTCGAGTGCTTTGCTTTTTGTCAAAATAAAGGGCAATTTAAGATGTAACGGCTACTCACAAGGCATCATAATCAGGTCCTTTCACTTCAGCGGCTAGATTATGATCTGAATGTTAAAGAACCAATATTAGGCCGAGACATACGCCCATGGTGTCTCAGGATGCCTGCTTAGACCCTTCCTGGCGTGTGAGTTACCTGCTCTCTGGATGAAGGTCGATACACGTCGTGGAAGAACTCTTTTGAGTCAGAACGTTGACCTTTACCTTCTTCTGATCTCAAGTCAGGATCACCAAGGTGAGGGCTGTCAGTGTATCCACTAACAAGTGAACGTACTTTCAGGTCAAGCTCTATTACGACACAAGTCCTTCCTTTTTGACAGGAGTATGGCCAACCTCTTCTACCGCTGGGCAGGTGCCAACGATTACGACTTCGGCAAAGTCGCCCCTTCGATGCCTAACCGCAGACCAAAGGGCCCTAGACGATTGATTGATTTGTCCCGACATGCTCAGTGCCTCTTGACTTGCATCTCTGCCTTGCTCAAGGCGATTTTGTTAGATATGGAGAAAGAAGGAGATTCGCTGTGCTACCACTCGAGACATCTAAATTTATCTGCTCGGAGATTTTGGTCATGTCGGACACTGACTTGGACATTGGCTTCCTACAACGTGTTCCTGCTAGGAGCTGATTCTGTCCGATGACCTGTGTCATCAACGCAAGCTCATTGGCGCACCGCGAACTCCATATCTTCGCCATTGCTGATCGTCCGACTGAAAGCAGCAATGTCTGTTGTCCTGCTTGGTTTCGGCAACTTTCCTGTGCCCTTCTACAACATCTAGCGAAATCATAGAGAATTAGAACTGCCCTGGAGACTGGGCCTCGGATGGAGCTTGGTGACTTACCTCATTCTTTGAGCGAATACCTCGAAGCTAGTCAACTGTGCATGAAATGCGTGGGAACCTGTCTCTCGTTGGTTGAGGCAATTCAATTCAATCCTGTAAGTCACTCCCTTTCGTGGAGGGGCTCTAAGGTGTGCCCTACTCTCGTTTGACTTCAAACAGCCGAAACGCCATGTTATCTTGTCACTGAATCGTTCAGTCGACTATGAATGTATGTTTTTATTTCGCCTGTCGTCCCACTAATCTGAACAGTACTAGTACTCTCACTATATTCAAAGCTAACGAATCTTTTGTTAGGAACTAGGAACACATGCTGTTTTTCCCAAACGATGCCCTATTGTCAATGACTAAAAAGCTAAGAATAACGGGCAATTGTCGGGCTTGGGAAATTTCCTGCCACAGGCACTGCGTTTTATGCCTCGGATGTCAGAAGAAATAAACAAATGACCTGCGTCTCTATGCTGCTCGGCACTCCGTTGAACGGCACCCAGTTTGTTTGATGAGGCTGCGACCATAGATCACAACCAAGCCTGGTTTGGAGTTCCTTTCATAAGGTCTTCAAGTCTTTGAGAAGCTTCGCTGCAACTTTGCTGCTCTGTGTGCGTCCTATTGGCATTTATACTCAATCTCGTCCCAAGCTGTGGGATAGGTCAGTGTGGCTTCCTCACTGTAAACTCAGGGTAGGCGATGAATCAAAGATCGACATGGATTTTACTCTTTTTTTTTTCAAACAGCACGACGGGCGTTGGGCAAGTTGCACTGTTACTCACCACCTGCCAATTCTTCTCGATGAACATGAGGGATGGATCTGGCATCTTATCGGCTGAGAGAAACTCAGGCTAAGGACTCTCATGGTGGAACACATGCAATGCTTGGTTCGGCTCCGCTGCGCAGGGCAAGCCTAGGCCCTATGAATAGATCAAGTTTACTAGGTTGGCGTGAGCTCCAGAATCGGACAAGGGTACAAAAACGTACACAACATCCTAATTCAGGTGGGTCGCTTTCAAAGGGGAATTTTCCTGTTGTGCATTGCCCGTCATCAATAAAGCCTCAGCGGACTTTGTGAATTTCCACCAATCTCGCAGATGATTCCTGCGTGCGAGATAAATTTCTTCATATGTATGACTGTGGCTGAGAATTCGACTACACGACTCAATTGTAGTAGATTCAGAAGATATACTTGCACCCAACTGTTTGGCCTGCACAACAGCACACTGTAGAAGCCAATTGCTCGTCAGTAACTGGCAGCGAATAACCATGTCCAGGAATCCTCCGAACAATCGCCCTCCGCAAAATGTGTTTCCAAGGCTATTTTGACCTCATGCTTACACTCGTTTCCCATCGTAACCTTTCGTTGCCAAGCGCTTGGGCAATCGTCACTCGTTCCTTGTCATATAGAAGGAGTTCCCTATTTTTAACACGGCGATTGTGTGGTCCTGGACTGGACTTATTTATGGAAGACAACGCCTGTCATTATGAGCTTGACAGTTTCAGTCATCCTCTAAACATTGAGAGCAAGCGACTTCGCCTCTTAAGATCTTAGGGGCATGCAGATGTCTCTTCAAGCCCCTCCAGTAGGTACTAGGGAGCCGGCTCGGTCACCTCTCGCTTTTATGCCTCAGGTACGCCGGCACCGCGCCATCATATGCGGTCCTGACAACGAATTTAGCAATTGTGTAACCATCATCGAATTAGGTAGGTAGTATAGTTACCAGTACTTCGGATCAGAATCAGGTGAACAATAGCATCCTTCAGCACGCGAACAATGACCATTTCATTCGCCCGTCGGAGTGGGTTGGGGAGTATAAAAGACAAATGCGATTTTCGCCTTTCGGTCTTTCTTCACCCTTCTTCTTTCACCCACCCCAGCCTGTGCCCAGGACCGGTTCCTTCTTCCTTTTCCTTTCTTCAAACACCTTTCAGCTTTCTTCTTCCAACTCAACACTGCGTGTTGCTTTTTCAACTTGTGAACGCCAGCCCTTCCCGTAGTTCTTCAAAATGTTCTCGAAGTTCTTAACTTCCTCTGCCCTTCTTCTGGCTCTTTCTCTTCAGGTGCACGCACATGCCGCCGTTGCACCTGCTCTTGGTGTTTCTGGGACCCCTGTCCGGAATGACGTTAAGCGCCCGAGCACTGCACAACCCTGTGGTGCTGGCGTTAACATCGGGTCCGCCATCGACACCTCGACAGCAGTGACCGCTAACGCCGATGGTTCCTTCGATGCAACTGGCATTGATTTTAATGCGTGAGTTCGTTAGATAAGCTTCATATTATGTCCTTCTAAAACATTCTCTCCTGCGCACCTTTAGCGGCGCCGATGGCTCGAGGCAATTCACTGCCAAAGTCGACTCGACTGGGACAGGCAAGAGTTTCGTAGCTGCAACGATCACGACAAATGGTGACAAGGTAAATTTACAATGGCAGCTTTAGGGGTCTGGTCATTGATTTGTTTTTCGATCTTCAGGCCCCTACCTCCGTGGGATCACAGCCCATCGTCGCCCAACTCCCAGCCGGGACGAAATGCACAGGCGGAGCTACAGGAAATAAATGCCTCGTCGTGAGTCCGCCCTGTAACAAAAGCCGAAAGCCCTCACTAACATCTCGATCTCAAAGCAATTCGTGAGCACAGCCGGCTTCGGTAATTGTGTTGTCGTCCAGCAAGGCGCAGGTGCCGCTGGTGGCGCTGCCACCGCCGCCACTGCTGCTGCCCCTGCCGCTAGTGCCACCAGCGTCTCCAAGGCTGGCAGTGCTGCCGCTGATGCTGCTGCTGCCGGTGCAGGTGCTGCCGCTGGTGCCGCCGCCGCCAACGCTGCTTCGGGTGCTGCTGCGAAGAAGGGTGGCGCAAAGAAGGCCAAGAAGGGAAAGAAAGCTAAGAAGGCTCACAAGGCTAAGGCTGCTGTCCAGAAGCAACGTGTAAGTCTTGGGAGCTTTCGAATATGTCTCCTGTTCTCTAACATTCGATGTGCATGCAGGATCTCACTGTTGTCGAGGACGTATCTGAAGTCGATGCTCGTGAGGTTGACGAACCAATCATGAAGAGGGTAAGACGATCGCCCTGATCCACATCTCATCTACTAACAATGACGCCTCTAGGCTGGAACTACCGCAGCCCGCGCGCTCCTCTACGACCTCGAGGAGCGCGAAGAGGATGTAGAGGTGGCCAAGCGTGGTCTCTTCAGCTGGGTTTGGGCTTAAGGAACTCTCTGCTCAACACCTCCTGAGACCCCCTGACTTCAGCCGCTATGTCCGGGGCGAAGTTTGAAAAATTAACACGCACTTTATTTCATTACTACCATTCATTGCATTTCACTCGCATTTTCTCTTTCCTTCTTGACCTGGGTTACTATGACACACTTGTATTCTTACTATCTCGCAGCATAGATTGGAAAATACATAAGGCTGGGGTGTTGACTTTTTGAAGTGATCTGCGAGCGTGGGTGTGCATGAGAATCTATGCTGATCATAGGAGGCGGATTTAAATACAGCACCTGGAAGTGAGCCAAGCCCATCGCTATAGCATGTGCCTTCGAAGTCGTACCTGGCAATATTAATTGAGATCGTCATGGCTTCGAAGCTCAAAATACATCCGCAAAGTGTTCATTTCTATTCACTACCGGACAAAGCCGACTGAAAAGTTTCAGTAGGTTAGTGGCATAGCAAGGGATGTGCCCAAAGGAAACCAGAAGCAAGGCGTCAGATGCTAGAAGAATTAGTACCGGTAAGCAGCAAGGTTATATCAGGAGGCAACTTCACAAGAGGATCAATCTGCCAGATCGAAGGTCCTTAGGCGTCGTCCAGGGCGGAACGCGACTTCCGAGTCTTAGATTGAAGTATGTTCCGAGAGACTTAAGTTGGGAGGCGCAGCTTGAGTGAGCGGTTCGACTGTATAGTTAGACAAATGTTTTTCTGAACCTGAGTAGGCGTTTCTGAATGAAGTCTACAGGAAGGAATCAAGCTGTCGGAGGCCTCAAACTTGCGCTTGTGGATGATTGACAGCTCCCGTTCGTGATGATGACAGGTAAGGGCAATGCTCGCCGCAGATAAAGTGTGAAGTGACAAGCAGTGGCCAAGCTGCGGGCGCCCAAATGGATATTTTGGGACACGATAACACGTGGATATTTTCTCTAAGCGCTTTGTAGCCTCTCCCGCCTTTTCCCAGTTCGGGATGGCAAGCCCTTATAACTTCCACAGCTTTCAAGAAGTCAAGCGGGGGCGTCACCGATGTGAGTGACGAGTGCCAAGCATAGGAAAGCTTCAGAACGCGGATTTAGACTATCTTCGGGACTTTTTAGCACGATAGCAGCGGCGAATAGGAGATGCTCACTTGCATGATGCTGAAGACATCGATCTTCAGCCTGCCTGTAGCCTTGAGGACTCGAATTAAACATGCAATCTCCTCATTCCAGAGCCTGAGGTTACTCTAAATTTTTGTTTGGTTCGGAAAAGATCATCGGTGGTTCGAAATATCCAGACTCAGCTTCTCAATCAGATTTGAAATGTCATAGGCGTCATGATGAAATCGTTGCACTCAAATTTCTGGAAGTTTCTGATAAGCCTGCAAAAGACGGTCTGAAGAAGTTCAGGAGAGTACGAACTGCAAGAAATTGCAAGTACTGAGCCGCTATGCTGTGCGCTGATAGGCGTTGTACAGCCCACAAGAGCCGCCGTAAGTTGTTCCTGTAAAAGGCGGAGCAGAGGGCGATGCAGAATGGGTCGGTTACGGAATGTTTGTTTGCATAAGTTTGCGACCCCTAAAAGTCAATATCAAGTGGTTGTCCGAACTTGAACCCGCTCATCAACCATCCCCCACCGTTCTTTCCCTCCAACGCGTCCTTTTCCTTCTTTTAATACCTTTTTTCTACCAGGTGAGCTCGTTGTGCGCGGCGTTGTCAAAGACGTGTTCACTGACCGGTCATTTTTGGCACCGCTTAGTTTTTTTTACCCGCCAACTTTAGTTCAAGATGTGTGGAATCTTTGGCTACTGCAGCTACTTGAAGGAGAAGGTCTGTGTTGAATTTTCAGTCATTTCTGCGAAATTTTGAGACCGGGCGGGAACGGTGTTGAGCGTGCAGAATGTTTGCGGCGGCTGCGACACGCCGTAGCAACCTGGCTCCACTATCGCCCAGATCGATGATGTCGGCGAGCTGATTGGCTAATACAATTTTTTACAGACTCGCAAGGAAGTCCTCGAGACCCTCTGCAATGGGCTTGCTCGCCAGGAGTACCGCGGGTACGACTCTGCTGGTCTCTGTGTTGATGGTGATACCCCTGGCTCCGTTGTGTACTTCAAGGAGGTCGGAAAGGTTGCTGGTCTACGCAAGCAGATTGCGGCTTCGTCCCTCGACGTTGACAAGACTTTTGTTTCCCAAGTGTCCATCGCTCACACCCGCTGGGCCACTCACGGCCCCCCATCACAAGTCAACTGCCATCCCATTCGTTCCGATCCCAACTCCGACTTCGTCGTTGTCCACAATGGTATCGTTACCAACAGCGCTGAGCTCCGCCAGGTCCTGCAAAAGCGCGGGTACAAGTTCGAGACCGAGACCGATACCGAGGCTGTTGCTATCCTCACCAAATATGTGTACGACTCGCACAAGGACAAGGAGCTCACTTTCACTGCCTTGATCAAGGCTGTCTTGAAGGAGTTGGAGGGTTCTTTCGCCTTTGTTTTCAAGTCTCGTCACTATCCCAACGAGGTTGTCACCGCTCGTCGTGGATCACCGCTCGTGATCGGTGTTAAGACCGACAAGAAGCTGAAGGTTGACTTCGTCGATGTTGAGTTTGCAGGCCAAGATAACAACGACAGGGTCGAGACTCGTACGTTCCTTTCATTTATGTTGAATATATGCGGTATTCATAGCCGTCTTAGTGCAATCGACCAACTCTCTCCTCTCTGTGCCGTCCACCAACCCCAAAGTCCTCCGCACTCAGAGCCGCGCGTTCATGTCCGAAGATGGTCTTCCTCAGCCCATTGAATTCTTCATCGCCTCTGATGCTGCCGCCATCGTCGAGCACACCAAACGCGTCCTCTATCTCGAGGATGACGATATTGCTCACATTGCCGACGGTGAACTCCACATCCACCGCCTGAGGCGCAAGGAGGAGGGTGATCAGACTCCTAGTCAGATCGCTGCCACCCGTACTATCGAGACTCTCGAGCTCGAGATTGCCGCCATCATGAAGGGCAAGTTCGACACCTTCATGCAGAAGGAAATCTATGAGCAGCCCGAGTCCGTCGTCAACACCATGCGTGGACGTGTCAACTTCGACTCGATGAAGATCACCCTTGGTGGCCTTCGTGCCTACTTGCCCATCATGCGCCGCTGCAGGCGTATGGTGTTCGTCGCCTGCGGAACCAGCTACCACTCTTGCCTTGCCACCCGTGCTATCTTCGAGGAGCTGACTGAGATTCCCGTCTCTGTTGAACTTGCCAGCGACTTCTTGGACCGCAAGACCCCCATCTTCCGTGATGATGTTGTGGTCTTCGTCAGCCAGTCTGGAGAGACTGCTGACACCATCCTTGCTCTCCGCTACTGCCTCGAGAGGGGTGCCCTCTGTGTTGGTGTTGTCAACACTGTCGGCTCGACTTTGTCTCGTGAGACCCACTGTGGTGTCCACATCAATGCTGGTCCTGAAGTCGGTGTGGCCTCCACCAAGGTTAGTTAGCCTTGCTCATTCAACATTCGACGTATGTCTCATTGCTGTCCTTCAGGCTTATACCTCCCAATATGTCGCTCTTTTGATGATTGCCCTTCAACTCTCTGAGGACCGCATCTCCTTCACTGAGCGCAGGAACCAGATCATCAACGGCCTCCACGCCCTTCCCGGACAGATCAAGAAGGTTCTTGAGCTCGACACCAGCTTGCAGCAGCTGGCCAACTATGTCGGCCAGAACAAGAGCTTGTTGCTCATGGGCAGAGGATATCAGTGCGTTCTGGTTTATGAATGTACCAGTATTCTGGGTTGCTTACCTTATCTTTGTCTAGGTATGCCACATGCTTGGAGGGTGCCCTTAAGATCAAGGAGATCAGCTACATGCACTCAGAAGGTATGCATATATCCACTTGTCTTGCACGTGTGTCCTTGACCAACGTGCATGTCGCCAGGTATCCTTGCCGGAGAGCTCAAGCACGGTCCTCTGGCCCTTGTTGACGAGAACATGCCTGTGATCATCATCATGACCCAGGACTCGCTGTACCCCAAGGTCCAGTCTGCCTTTGCCCAGATCACGGCCCGCAAGGCGCAACCAATTGTCCTGTGCAATGAGGGCGATGAGGGTATCCCTGCTGGCGTCAAGACGATCCGTGTCCCAAAGACGGTTGACTGCTTGCAGGGCTTGTTGAACATCATCCCTCTCCAGATTCTCAGCTACCACTTGGCCGTCAAGAATGGATGCGATGTTGATTTCCCTCGTAACTTGTGAGTTTCTTTCTTGCCTTCTACATCTTTGTCCTAGTTGCTCATGCCCTGTTTATAGGGCCAAGTCTGTCACCGTCGAGTAAAGAGATTGTAATGGAACCTTTCCATGGAAAGATACGGTAATAATTCGAGGACTCTCGGACTCTTTTAGACTTTCGCCCCCCGTTACCCTTTTATTACCCCAGACGCTTCTTCCGCTCTCTCTCGTCTTCCTCTTCTCGAGACCTTAATGCCTCTCTTCCCTTCCCTTGCCTGGACTTTACGTTTTAATGCAGTATCATGGACACTCGTGGGTTTATACGTCTCTAATACACATTCGTAGTTACGATGAAAGAAAATTATTGTACTTTTACGGACGATGGTCGTTATACATGTCGTACTGGTCACTCTTTCTGTGGATCTCGTTATGGTTCAGTATAAGCATCTTGTATGTCACTTAGACTTCGCTGTTTAGGTGCGTTGGCTTCGGCTTTAGCTGATATGTGGAAGATAGTTCCTGAATGAGTTTACTTATCTGCTGCTATGGGTAGTCATAATCTCCGTCTGCTCTGAGTTGTCTCTGACTTGTAGCTCATTTTAATCTCTCTTGCGCACGAGCCTGGGGTACGGACTCTCAGGATTGTCGATACCATTTCTGAACAGCGACGATCGTCACTGCGCAGGCTTGGAAATAAATGATGGAGCTGAAGTTTGAAACATTTCCTTATGTTTATCTTTCGGACGACTCAGAATTGGCCATCTTCTGCCCGAGCAGGTCATGTAACTTGGACAGCGCGTGTTCAAGGGTTGGCAGGTACGATTTGTTAACGCCTGAGCAACCCTTCAAAACACTATTAGGTTTAGGCATTTACGTACCATTTACGCGGTGTTTCCTGTTCCCAAAACCTTTATGTAAAGGAGGAGTTAACGTCATCGCTTGTCCTGTTAGGTCGCCGGTGCGTACCTGCATGGATGGAAGGAAGCTGCGTTATCATAGACTAAAAATGACTTTTCAGTGGTTATCGCTTGCGTCATTCCTTACATAGAAAGCTGAAGTGTCTTTTGGGTGGGCGTCTAAAATAGGGTTCTATTGCCTGCGATTTGACGCTTTAGGTTACTCACTATCAGAAGTGGCCTCTTTCGGAGGTGAAGGGAGCGTATCTACCCTTGTCCTTCTTCATACACCGCAAGCGTCCCCGCTTGACATCCTGGGTGTATGTTATTATTTGCGAGAGACCGTTCGAGGCCTGGTCCTGAGAGGCGTGATGTATTTATAAGAGATGTCCTTCCCATTGCGACATTTTGGCAAACGTCAAACACACCAATGTTTAATAGAACTGATTATGCGAAGCTTGGAGCTGACAGCACGCGAGAGAAAGAGGGCACCTCTTTGTGGGTGCGATAATCCGCCAGGTGTCCAGAGATGAACCCAAATAAGGTCCCTGATCGTTCTTCTGTCAGACTATGGATCGTCGATAGCGGTTAGTGTCCAAATTTGGTGAAGGCAGCTAGGAATAGTCAGCTTAAGACCATCCCTGCCGAGAGGGCTTGTACGTCTTGGAAATGCGAGATTATACACAAATCCAAGCCCCTTGGCCGCGCCTGGTTAGTAGCGTTCGTATACTGTTCAAAGGAAGTGGAATTCCTGGCCTTTGAGGCTATTTTTCTACTCTGTTTTCGTATTTCACTCTCCGCAAGAACGACCCGTCGCACCCGCATCTTCGGGCTGACTACTCAATTTACCCTCTTCCACAAAACCATACCCATTCGGGCCTCGGGGTGGATCTACGATAGGTTCCCTCCCTGCCGACGTAAGTTTAGCAGTTAAGAGTTCCCGCAGCGACAAAACCTCCGAGGTGCAAGCATGACGGTCCAATGAGACGCTCGGAAGCAGACGGTTATGTCGAAGCTAAAGTCCGGGGTAGAAAGATAATTGCCAGGCTGGCTGAATACTCCTCCTATAAATACGTGCGGGACCCAGAGTATTGGAAGTAATAGGCCTTCGATCCCTTCCAGCCCTCCCGCCCAGCGCACACATCAGCTGCATTTGGTCTTCAGAGCTAATTAGCTAAAAGGACATGTCGAAATCCATCACGCCTACTACGGTTCAGGTCGTCACCTTTAATACGCCCGTCCACTTCAAAGAGGTTGTTGCGCGTCTGGAGGCTGAGCTTAATAAAGAGGCGTCGCCTGACACCGTCGAGAGGTGGATAGACTCCAAGAGCCCTGAGGAATGGATGGAGATTTACAAGAACAAAGCTCCAGGCAAGGAGTTCCAGTGCGTCCTCTCTTGTTGACATTAAAATCAGCTCCAGCTCACAAATTATGTATCGTCGACTTGATTTTCACAGATATTTCTCGGAATTCCCTCACACCAAGATCCTAAAGCAGATGGATCCAGAAGGAGTAGGCAAAACGGGCATCATCTCCTACATGTTCGGAAATCCCCTGTTCGCGAAGGAGATCATGAAGTACAACCCGCTCGCGGCATACAGCATCCCTCCCCGCTTCCTCATCGTCGAGAGAGCTGACGGCACCACCGTCACTTACCACCAACCCTCGACCGTCATGTCCTCACCTAATCCCAAGGAGAACGACCCCGCGTTGATGCAAGTTTTGAAGGGCCTCGACACCAGGTTGGAGAAATTGGCGGAGAGGATCACAGCGGTTTGATGGGCAAGATATATGTTGAGCATATTGAGGAGTACGTTTGAGGGGTACTATTATATTTTGTACAACACTTTGAGCTAGCCATGTTCGTAATACGTATCTGTCATTAATAAGGGTTCGAAATCGAGACATTGAAAAGTACAGAGCAAGGAAAAACACGCCAGCAAGCATAGGAGAGTAGCGGGAAAGCATGAGCAGATAGAGCAGAGGGTATGCAAGCTTGGGATATATAGCGAAAACGAGGAGCAAAACGAAGCGCGATTTGAGAAAACGAAGAAAATTGAATGAAATAAAATGAGATGCTTGGGACCCTTCAGAAATTGATGTTGGGATAGTGCCTAGTGGCATCAAACATCTCTCCCGGGAATGGCGTAAGAAGATTATCGTCAGCGCCTCCGAAAGTGCGCTGAGGCGTATCATCGTTGACGACGAGACCGCCAAAGGGATGGTTGTATATGCTATCTGTAGTTTGATTCGGGTCGAAGAACCCGCTCAGATTCCCCGGTCCGACTTGCAGTGGTGGGTTGGAAGAAAAATCGAAATTGGACATAGATAAGGGAGGCGGGAACTCGAAAGAGGTATCGTAGTACGGCATAGTCAAAGGGAATTGATTGAAATCATAGAGTTCGTCTGACAAGCTGGCCGCAGAAGAGTGGCTTGAAGATGGTGAGGGAAACGTGGTCACGGGATTTGATGTGACGGGTGTGACGGGACGCGTTGGACGCGTCACATCCTGAACGCGAAAGGTGGTCAGCGACAATGAAGCCAACTTCAGACGGCGTAGAGCGTACCAACTGATAGGAAACTTGCGGTGCACATGCACCGGCCCAGACGGGTCTCGAAGGCAGATGAGGGGGACCGAAATTGCTCAAGGCATCCTGTCTAGAATGAGTGGCTCCGGTCCCGGGATGAGGCTCTGTGGACGAGCTGGTGGCGAGTGCGATTAACTTATCCACGGCTTCTTGGTCGGGATCGGGGCCATCCTTGGCCTTAGTCCTGCGCGTTCCTTTGTGGGAACGCTTGCAATGGCGCTGGAAGGTGTCCACGATATCATTTGCTCGAAAGTAGACCTCGCAATAAGGCCTCTTCTCCTCATCCAGCATCCTATTCCAGCAGATGGCTGCCGCCTTGCTCAGGATAGTTTGGTGAGTTTTCTTCGGAAGTTTCTTCTGAAAAGACGTTCGAAAGACCATGAAGCAATTTGAAGGCTTTGAGGGAGGCTCCTGCTGGTTGCCTGGTACGCCTTTCCGTGACCCCTTCGTCTTTCGAGTAGGAGACATAGGTGGGCTAAACACCTCGTCCGGTACAAACCATGATGGTGATGACGGGGGCGATGGATTGCTTGGACGACAAGGGAGATCATCGGGACCTCGCCACCCCGCCTGCACTCCACCGAACGGCCTGTCGTCTGTGTCTTCATGATGGGTGGTAATTTGCGCTCGCCCAACGTTCAAGTCCGACCCAAAGGGAGCGTCGAGAGAGTGATCGGCGGGCTGGCGCACCTGTAGAGGGCCCTGAGAGTAACGGCGAGGAGCCGGGGAGTGGACAAAGGCTAAGGGTACATTGTTGAGCTACAGAATAAACCGAGGTCGATAGATCTACTTACAAGACTGGAACATCTTGATAGATTGTAGGAAGAGGACTGATATGCGGTTCAGATGACTGGGAGAGGAGGGGGGGAGTGGGGGGGGATGAAAGCAGCTTTTCACCTCTTTGGCCCTCTTTGATACCCCATAATTGCAGCGCGCGTGACCAGAACGGATCCCATTGGCCAGTGCCCCATTGCACTGGCTGAGCTGCTCGCCGTTCCCATCTGCTAAAGACTGCACGGCCCGAATTTCCATCGTTCTCCGACTGAGTGAAAAAAAGACGCGACTATGGAGGGTGGGGGGCGGTGATAGCTGGTTTACGCGACCATGGAACGCGGAAATGAGCAGAGTTTTCGGTAGACATTGCGAGGGGGATGCGCGACGTGATGGTGAGGTGCAAAGTTGAACGACGACCGCGTAGCATACTTGTTGAACGCCGTCGCCAAATAGCTGTAAATAGTAACCGGCAGGATCGGCATCATCATGAGCTGAGTCGCTTGAGCCTTGAGAGGAAGCAATTTCCAGCAGCATCTTTACAGTGCAGATAGAATTTAGCAGCAGCTGGTAATACATACATGTAGCTAATTCGACTTTAGCATTGAGACACAGTAGTCATACAGAGCAAAAGAAAAAAGTGCAAGAAAACATAGAACTTGCACGAAAACACGAGTAGCGAGACTGGGAGTGGGTGGGTATGCAAGCTTGGATATATAGCAAAAACAAAGAGCAAAACAAAGAGCGAGTTGCGGAAGTGAAGAAAGCAGGATGGAACATAACAAGATCTGGGGATCCTTCAGGAATAGTTGGTAGCATTGTGCCCAAAAACACCAAACATTTCAGACGAAATGGACGACGAGATATCGTCATTAACTTCCCCGCGAGCCAGCTGCTCCATGTACTGTTTCACAGCGAAATCTCCCAATCGATAATAAACCGTGTTAAAAGCTGGATCAGAGCGCGCCGTGACAGGTCCCACTCCTTGCAGCTGTTGGTCATAGAGGGCAGGCTCAGCTGTAGCAGGGGGTGGCGCGACACTACTGGAGAATTCGCTGAAGGGGGTAGTCATACTCAACTCTCGGGGGCTGAAAGTTGAAGCATCTGACGCGGAGGACGCGCTCGACGTCGGTGATGGGAACATTTCTATTGGCTGCCACGTGACTGGTGTTACGGGACGCGTCAAATGCGTCACGTCCTGAACGCGAAAGGCCATCATCAGCGATAAGGAAGCTAGCTTGAACAGCGTAGGACGCACCGGTTGATAAGACACATCCGGTGCATATGCACCCTGCCCACCAAAGCCTGAAGGAGCATATGAGGGACCCGCAACGCCAAAGGGGTCCGGTACATGACGAGTGGCTAGATGGGAGGGAAAGCGGGGATAGTGAGCGCGACCACTGCCTTTCCTCGCAGAGCTGACTTTCTTCAGCTTGGGAGACGCTTTCTTGGGGCTGGCGGAGGGTGAACGTGGTGGCCCGACAAGGCGCGGGTTCATCTTGGCTACCAGTTCGACCAAGAAGTTTACACGTCGTTTCTCGCTCTCTGGGTCGAGCTTTGGACTCTTAGTCGGGGTTTTGGCTTTACCCTTCTTCTGCTCGGTGGACGACTTCGTTTGGAAGTAGTTTGACTGGTTCGGGTTGTAGTTGGTGTTCCCGTTGGCCCGGTGCCATTCGGCCATTTCCTTCGCCCATTCATACTCCTGCTCATAGTGTTGTTTGATCGCGGGATGCAACCTGCTCCAGATACCTGCAGCCACTCTAGAGAGCGTTTGCTGTCGAGTCTCCAGTTCCTCGGGAAATACGGCTTGGAAGTCCCTTCGGAACCTCATCCAAGCGTTCGCCACCTTAGTGGGCGTCGTCTCCCCACTAGCTGGGGAAGGTGCATCTTCCTGGGACTCGGGACTGCCGAGCTCCTGTGGCGTATGGAAATCGCTGATTGGCGACAAATAGGATGAACTGGGGGTTGTTGGTAGGGTATGAGGACTTGAGAGGTCAGATAGGCCCTCCCAGGCCCCGTGCACTTCACCGAAAGCTCCGCCAGCTGGGTTTGCATAACGGGTGGTGACCTGCATACTGCCAACGTCCAAATCTTGTCCAGAGATGGCACCAAACCATTGCTGGACGGTCCGAGGAGTCTGATTGGGGCCGGAGGTGAAGGGGGCAGCGTCGCCATTATTCACAATGGCTAAAGGTTCGCTGCTCAATTGCAGAAGGAGATCGCAAGAGACGGGGCTGCTTACAAGCATAAGGCATCTTGAGTATCGTAGAAAGTTAATAGTGAAAGAATTCAGACGATTGGAGGCGTGGACGAGGTGCAGGAGCGAGGGCAAGTTGGCGACTCTTTGAGGGCGGGGCGGAAATGGGTGTGCCAAAATTAAGGCGTGACCTGGAGCGGCCCTCATTGGCTGGCCACCATTGCGCTGGCTGAGTTGCTCGCCATTCCCATCTGCGAAGAGCGAAGAGCGGCAAATTCACGGCATTTTTGACTGGCTGAGAAAAAGGCGCGACTATGGAGGGTGCGGGACGAGAATAACTGGTGTACGCGGCCTTGGGGCGCGAAAATGGGCAAAATTATCGAGAGACATTGGGAGCGGGACGCGCGACGTGATGGTGAGGTGCAAAGTTGGACGACGGACACGTCGCTGGACCTTGTTGAACGCCGTGGTCAAACAGCTATAAATAGTAACCGGCAAACTCGGCATCAGATGCTTGGTCCACGAGACCTCGTTCAACCTCCTTCACTGCAATTTTATTCGCCTCGGAATTTAGGATCTTTTCTACTGTTTCTTTCTTGAGACTTTGCAGCCTTGCGACCAGTGCCTTCTGCGATGGCAAACACTATGGAAGCTCAGCAATGCAGATGCCGGGATTTTGGTTCCAAACGAATACAAGCTGCCCCACCAACTTGATTGCGAGCGAACGCAAGCTTTTACGAGTGTTGATTTGGCGAAAAGTATCGCCGGGACGACAGGGCTTCGCCGTCGGCGAAGCAGACTTTACTTTGGCCTGGCAGGTATTTACACTTTAATAAAACTCTGTTTATTTTGTTCTGACATGGCAAAGGATTTCATGAGATAGCCCATATCTGATATGTCAACTTTCCCCCACACGCCGTTTTCATTTCGTGGCTCTCGTAAGACTCCAAACAATTGCGTCGCGGGGCATTCAGATGTGGAAATCGCTCATGTAGCTGGCATGAAGAGCAGGTATATCCTCTTTGGCGTTGCTCATTCTACGTCTATCTGACTCTCGAATGACTTGAAGCCACCGCTGCACATACTCATGCTCGCATTTGGCATGCCTTGGGAAGGATTAAGGACCGTTGGCCACTCGTATAAACGGTTCAGGGATATTATATTCCCATAGAAGAATGAAATCGAAGCTTTGACAAGGAAGCTTTTCAATTTCCGGCTCCTACAAAAACCCAATCATCTCTGCCGCTTTTCTTCACCCCATTCCCTCTCTGCCACTTGCTTGTCGCTCTCTCTTGTACCTCTGACTGCGACCTCAAGATGCCTGACTGGAAGTCCATGGCCGAGATAGAGAAAGATGCGGATGCTTTCACCAAGCTGATGCATTCTTTGCTCGGTCTCTACGCGTTCGTCGACCTCCTTCTATCACCGTCTTGGCCTCTCGTTGATGGTGCCCCTGCATTTTAGATACGAGTTCTTTCTCTCTCTGGACTTTGAGTGGGACTTCCTCACTGGAAGGAAGAAATTTCGTTGGCCCATGGTATGTTATTTAACTGACGTTCATGTGCCTGTTACCCCAATGCGGACTACCTGTGGCAGATATTCTACTTCGCCAACAGATATCTTCTCTTGTTCGCCATGATCGGAATGTGAGTCCACTTGAATCTGCTTTCAATTAGCTCGTGCTCATTCTCTCACAGTGCGGTGTCCTTTGATACATCAAGGTATGATGCAAGACGCCTCTGTCTTGCGCAAGTGGCTCAACCTTCGATTTAGCGAGCTCAACTGCCAGGCCCTGTACACCTTCAACCAGGTTAGTAGCTGCATCAATCCTTCTGCCCACTTTGCCTGAGCTACGCCCACTTAGTTGGCCGGTGACGCCGCTGTCGGTCTGGCAAGCATCAACCTCTCCATTCGGACGTGAGTATCTCTAGTGTCATCCCGTTCTGCACCTTGTTCATCTTGTCTTGGTCTGTGCACAACAGGATGGCGATCTGGTCCCAAAACATCTACATCATCGGCATCCTCGTCCTCGTCATTCTCGGTCACTGGTCTTTGATCCTTCAAGGTCAGTCGTCCATCTATCACCCAATGTACGCCTATCAGAATTAGCGCTAACGTCCTCTCATCAGGCGTCCAACTGAAGGCCGAGTGGGTCCCCGGCGTCGGCTGCCAGATCACCGAGACGAACAACAAGATCCTTGCCACCATCTTCGTCTACTCGATGTGCTTTGATCTGACCGTGCTGCTCTTGACAACCTACAAGCTTTTTGGTATCCACAGCCCGGGGCGAAGCAGGCTTACGCATATGGTTTTTGCGGATGGGTTGATTTACTTTATCATCGCGTGCGCAACTTGCGTTCCGTCACGGCCTTTCGAGCTTTGCTCATTGGTGGCTTTTCTAGGTTCTTGGCCAACCTCGCGGCGACCATCTTCATGATCCTGGACCTGAACCAGATTATGAGCGTGGTGTTCAACGTCCCAGCGGCCGTTTCGAGCACGATTGTGGCTTGTCGTGCAGTCCGCCGACTCACGAACTTTACTCAGAACGGACCAGAGATCTAGTGCGTCTTTTATTTATTCTCCTCCTTCCACCAAAGGCTAATGTCATTTATTCCTTCTAGCGCCGCCACGAACTCGTCCAACCATCGCGTCATAGCCACGGCGCAGAATGCAGTGAGAAGCATGCCGACCTTGGGCTACAAGACACCTGTGAGAAGTGGGGTGCACGTCCAGGTGCGTACAAAATTTTCTTGCTTTTCTTCTTTCTGCTTCTCGTTCTTGGAGGATTCCATGGGCCTGGCTAACGCCATCAACCTTTCTTGGCAGATGGAAACCTTCACGCACTCCGAGGAACACAAGGACGGGGTGATGTTTCCCATTCCAAAAATAGTCAAGGAAGGGAGCGAGACGGATGTTGAGATGGATATTGAGGCAAAAGGCTCGCTCTAATTTTTTGGCCTATTGCTTTGTTACTTGAGCATGGACGTTTGAGACCTTTTACTACCCATTCATTTTTACGAATTCTTGACTATTCGTATTCGCTCACTTATTCAAATTATTCAAATTGTCAGGAACGTAGGCAGCTCAGGCGTTTCTTGTAATTATCTTGAACTAAATACCCATTGTCGAATCAGAAGTTGCTGTTGAAGCATTTTTCGGGTCTTAACAGTAATGGCCGATCATCCTTTGCAGCTTCTCAGTTGTAGATTTTGATAAACGCTTCTACCAAGGGAGCCGAAGCCTTCTTATTGTCAGAAGCTCTCGACCCGCCGGACATAGAGAGAGGCGGCCTCTTCACCTCAAAAAGACTTGTATCAAAGTCAGTCCGACCCAGGGTCGTCAGCTTACTGGACGTCGGTTGAGCTGAAAGTTTGTACCTCAAAAAAGGGTGCCGAATAATCGTCCTATCTCGAATCCCAAGTTACAGGAGGTTGGTTTGGGATGGTCGATAACATTATTTTTACCAACGCAAGAGACTGCATGAGAACATGGACAGCATAATTGCGCTTCCGCCTTTGCTCCATCATCACCTTCCATCTCGAGGAAGCGCTCCTCAGATTCCAAGACATCAAGCTTGCCGCGGTTAAAAATTAAAGATGAGTGGCGATAGCCATGGCAGAAGGGATGACCCTCCTCAAGAAATTCTCCGTCCAAACAAGGTACAAGGGGACTATCCTGAGAAGCTGTAAGGAAGTATGGAAGCGCATGATTGGGTTGGAGTTGCCAGGGCCTACAAGGCGCTTTACCACCTTGTTGAAACTTTCTTTTAACTCCAATTCCAGAATACTTACTCGTCATTCCCATGCTCTATCACGCCACATGAAATTTGTTGAAGCTTTCCCTTTACAACAGGGTCATTCGAGGACCTGATTCTCTCTAAACTAAGGATTAGTCTCTCCGACGACTTCAATATGGCAAAGAAAATCAATGATGCCTCTCAAATGCCGCCTATCCCGTGCGTCGACCTTACCAGTAGATGTAACGTCTCACCGTCTACGGTATGGGCCACTGTAGTGAGAACAAGTACGCGCAGCACCCTACTTTCGTCGAAGGTCGGATCCTCAAGTCTCCGCCAGGCTCGTAGTGTGCGCAGTAATAGCTCCCGGATCCCAGCCATCAGATCTAAACATTTCAAGCTTCTCGCTCTGATGATTTTTCCACTCCTGGTGATAGGCTGGATTCATGACATGAGAAATCACCCAGCGGGTGCTGTATCTTGATGAACTTCGTTGATGCGATACCTCGGTGCGGGGTCGTGTAGACCATATTCGGTAACCAACTAGGAAGAGATGTGTGGCGCATGTCCTCGACGAAGTATCCTGTTTGCGATACACCTTGCTCAAATTGTTGAGAAAGAGACTGTTAGAGCTCACTAGGTGCGCTTTTTCACTCAGTGCGACGTCCTACGTGTCCCACCATAGACCTTCCCTGGTTCCACTGACGCAATCTCCTTATTTCTGAACATCTGCCAACGTACGAGTCGTCGTTTAGCTTAGACAAGAACCTACGCAAGATACCCATTGCATGGTAGTTTTTTTATGGCGGATGCCAAGCCTTTGAACGTTAAGTGTATGTTCGCAGCCTAGGACACAAAGTGCGCGATAAGCGGCAATGAAGCGGAAGTTATCACTTTTGGTATGTCAACCGCAACCAACAAATCCAGTGCAGAGTTGAACAAAAGTCGTATAAAACGAAAGCGCTGGTGACCTTTCGGTCAGCTTACTACAACCTCAGAATCCAGTGAAGTAATGTTCAGACTTACTATTGCCCTTATCTCCTTCGCTTTTGCCCTTCAAGGTGCCGTTGCGACTCCTCTTTATGAGGCCGCCTCAGGAATTGCGATCAGGGACATCAACGCTCCTGAAGGTGATTAAGGGCGCTAGGTACCGGTAAAATTATGCTGATTGTTTGTCTCCAAGCGTCAAACTTGACAATAGTGCCATGGAAGCTGGAGAAGATGGCATATTGGATACGATCGGTAGTGGTGAGCCTCAGGATCTTTGTTAAACATTCGGACCGCTTACCTTCTCAGTGTAGAGCGGTTTTGGATTCGACGGCTGGAAGCTGATGCATCCGACCTTGCAGCTGGCGCTGCGGACGATGGTATTTTGGACACACTCGGCGGCCGTGAGTAGATGAGAGGAGCCACTGTGAACAAAACCCATTTGCTGACTTCCCTGACTTCTAGTGCTAGGCAGCTTCGGCTTCAGGGATGACGAAGGAGAAGATTTTCAGCTCGAGAACAGTGGAAATGAAACTCCAGATGACGGCATTTTGGACACTCTTGGCGGCCGTGAGTAGCAAAAAATCGGTCCAGAGTTCAGGCGTCTAAGATATTTCCCTGTAGTCCTCGGCGGCTTTGGTTTCTGAGATATCGAGAGCGAGCGAACGGTGTACTTTTGATGGATGTGACTTCCCTAGTTCAGCCGGAGCACTTTCGTATATGCGACGATACGAATGTTCAGTGGACAGAAAATTTTTCATCTTGTGTTAGCGAAGGTCAGCTGGATGGCGTGACTTTCAAGTCTCCTGCGGTCATAGCGTACGCCCTTAGAAGCCTATCAGAAGACTGTCAATAGGCAGACGGAAATGATCACGCACCGAATGTTAATTTAATTTGAGAGGTTTTCTCCAGTGAAGTAATATGTCCAACAAGTGCAATAAATTCACTGGACTCAGCGTAGATAAGGCGAGGAAAAACCTAGTTTGTTTTAGTCGATTTACCCGTTTCCCAGGAGCGAGAGTCAGCTTTGCAATTGAATAGGAAAGTTGAAAGGCGTTGAAAGACAATAGCACAGCAACGTGATGAGCATATCGATCAAGTGGACAACACGCGTCACCTATTTATGAAAAAATCCGTTAAACGTTTATCATGAAATTCCCTCACTGATTTCGCGATTTCTTCGGCTCGTCCACTTAGTTGATATGGACATGGCTGACAGCGTCAATCCGCCTCCACGAGAGAGTGGAGAGGCCACCAACCATCAGTGGGGTATGGGGTGACAGTCGACGCCTAGTCCTCCATTTTAGAAATCCTGTTACGTTCTGTCTACCGTCACGATATGGGTGCAAGTTGTCCAGGGTCATTAAAAGCAGCCGAACAACTCTAACAGGTAGATAATTGTACCTTTTCACACCATCGAGTGGGTCTTCCTTGACTGGACCTTCGCAGGGACTTCATGCCCGAACGTCAAGAAAATGGACCTTTAGACCTTGGAAGTTTTCTGTCAGAACGTTGGTGAAACCATCCGAGGATCATGATCGGCATCTTAGAAGGAGGTTTTAGTTTAAGAATGAGGAGTCAATCCTTGAAGTACGACGCATTGACGCACATGTATGTAAGGAATACGTGCAGGAAAGCCATTCTGCTGAGGTTCATTGACGTCCTTGGGACTGGGAGGAATTTCTACAAGAGATAAGCATATCGGCCGAGCTCATCAGTCAGATAATCGCCTATTCAATGGCCGAGGCTTTGGTAGCCTCATGAGAGCAATTCCATCGAGCACAAACTGAACTGGAAGAAGCCAACGGACGTCCGGTGGCTGTGACTTCAAAATTATTCGTCCCACGGCGGGGAAAGCCTAAAGGTTACTGGAAATGGATAAATTTGCCCTAAATTAGGAAGGTCCCTCTGGTCCGGATGATCCGGCACTCTATTTTTTTCTCTTTCAAGCACTCTTCGCGCGTTCATCTCGTCGATACGAGGTGAAATGCCACTATTAACAGACTGTAAGTGTCCGTTCAAAATTAACACTATAGACTCATTTCGCCTGTGATAGTGTGGCTGAATAATGACTGGCCATTACGGCGACTTGACGTCGACGACATGGACAAGTCGACAAAGGTTCCTGTACAGACAGGCCAAGCACCAAATACGGACTGAGTGTATGCAAGAAAAGGAATTTGGGCGATCGTAGAAGTCAAGTCTATGCAAGTCTTCTTCCCAGGAAGCAGGTGACTTTGCCCCACAGGCTTTCGTATAAGAGCGTTCATTCTCTTTTCATTTCCAGCTGGATCGTCCGTTCCTCACTTCCCGCTGCTCTTCCGCTCCCCGATAGCACGTCCTCGACAAAATGGTTGATTGGCATTCCCCAGCTGAAGTCGCCAAGGACGGTGGTAAGCCCGCAATATGAGTCTACGTGAGCTTTTCTCTGAGCTCGACTCTAGTCGCGTTCGGCAGATTTATGCACTGTCTGCTGGGTGTGTATATGTGAGTGGGTTTACTTCGCGATCCTTCAATGGTAATCAATATTGAATCGTAGCTGGGAGTTTGTCGTGTCGTTCGACTTCGACTGGCAGTACATTACTGGGAAGAGGACATTTCGTTGGCCGATGGTACGCTTCCGATACCAGAGTTACTGTGCACTTCGCTGATGTTTGCGAAACGCCCCAGGTATTCTATTTCCTGAATAGATATTGCTTGCTCTTTGCTCTGATGGGAATGTATGTGCATATATTCATCAAGTTCTGACGAATTCTGATCCACCTCTCTATATGAAGAGCGATTGCGCTGAATGTCACTGAGTACGCCCCCTTGATTTATCAAATGCTCCATTTCATCAGACCCGGGATAGGCCAGTCAACTGTCAGGGGCTCTACACCTTCAACCAGGTGGGTATATGCGCAAATATTCGTCAAACTCTTGCTGAAGATTGGGCTAGTGCTTCGGAAATGCAGCCATCGGTCTCGCAAGCATCAATCTTTCACTCAGGACGTGAGATTCCAAACCTTTTAACGCATATATGCGCTCTACTTACGTAGATTAGCATCGCGGTTTGGTCCAGACGGTGGTTTATCGTAGTTCCTCTTGTTTTAATCATTCTAGGTCATTGGTCTCTCCTATTGCACGGTATGCGGTTCGACGATTATGTATAACGATTTTCAATGATGTCAATTCCAGGAATACTTCTCAAGGCGGCCTGGATACCTGGCCAAGGATGCGCCATCACCGACACCGACAACAAGCTTCTTGCGGCCACATTCATTTATTCCATGGTGTTTGATTTGACCGTCTTGGTCTTGACAGCGTTCAAGCTCGTCTATCCGGCTTCAGGACGCTCAAGGCTGGTCGAGCTCATCTTCAAGGACGGCTTGATCTACTTCGCGATAGCGTGAGTCGCGTTTCATTACCCCGGGTCGTAAGAATGTCCCTAAATATTGACGACATCCAGGTTCCTTGCAAATCTGCTCGCCACCGTAAGTGAAAGTCCTCGTTAATTTCGGATGAGGCTTGACATTCCGTCAGATATTCATGCTCGTTAACCTCAATGCTGTCATGTCTATTATTGCCAACGTTCCGGCTGCCATTGCATCCACGGTCAGTGCTCTTCTCTTCTTCTTTTGTGCAGTTCTCAACTGCGTCGTCGACAGATCGTAGCAGGCCGAATAGTCCGACGACTGAGCAACTTCACATCGCAAGGCCCCGAAATGTTCCCG
Source organism: Gymnopilus dilepis (assembly GCA_002938385.1). NCBI lineage: Eukaryota > Fungi > Basidiomycota > Agaricomycetes > Agaricales > Galerinaceae > Gymnopilus > Gymnopilus dilepis. The sequence goes on from NHYE01005655.1 coordinate 73,631, forward strand.
TAAGATGCTTTTCCAATCTTCCTGTCATTGGTTTGGAACCTTATACGATTTGCCCAAAGATCTACTACGCAAGGTTCTACAATCGCCTTCCGTTCGAACATGTCTGCTGGCCTTCGTCCCAAATTTGCTACGAAGGTATCAACGGCTAAATCAGAAGGCGTCCATGTTCAAGTACGTCATATCAGAAGACTGTCACTTCTTTTCTGACGTCGCCGTCTTCCCCAGATGGAGACCTTCGAAAGTCCTGTAGACAAAACTACGTTCGTCGAATATGAAGCTGGGGGAGAACTTTCCAAAGGCGACAGCTTCGACCCGGAATCTCAAGCAATAAGCAACGAGTTCAAACGTCCGCCTTATTAGAAGGATCCCGCCAACCCGGAATGCAAATGGATTCGCCAGCATCACACTACCTTCCAAAAGTATAATTGGCATATCACCTTCCTTTTTCGTCACCCTCGATTTCGACCCGTGCTTCGGCGCATGATATCATCGGCGACCTCTCCCTCGAATGGATATCCCCTTCCTTTGTTTCTCTCGATCCTCGACTTTCTTTCGTTCAGCATCATCTTCTGAGGGGGGCAAGTATTCGCTTGGCCAAGCTGTTCTGTCCTTTGTCGCCTACAACTATCGCCATTTTTATGTTTCTTCGTGGCTCCTTCACGGTCAATCTAAAGAAGAAGCCTTAGGCACCATCAAGAAGCATTCTCTCATTTCGTCGGTCTTTCTTTTTTAGTCGGTCTTTTGATCAATCCCCGCCGCCTTCAATCTGCCTGCACTTCGTATATCGCACTCTCTGTATCCCTCAAAATAGTGGTCAGGCGTTTTGGGGCTGGAATTCCTCTGTCGCCTTTCGGGCTCTTCGAATACACGCATTTAGGACAATTCGCATAGTAGCATTCCCATTGCACACTGCATAAATATACTTTTTTCGCCAGAGGCAGCTCATCTAGATGAAAGGGGTCTTTCTTGGTCGTTGGTTTCGCTGCTACCATCTAAGTACTTGTTCATGAGAAAATCGAGCGCCTAACTCTAAAAGTGAGGCGTCAGTCGGGGTTGTCGGACCGACCTAAAAATAGCAACCGGAAGTCATTCTTCGGCATCAGGGAGTCTGATTTTCAGGTTTGCTGCTTGTCCTCACTCTCTTATCTACGACGCGCCAGATATTCTTCTAAGCAAAGCAGATTGGACATTATTATGAGGCAACCTTGCAAGAGACCTTGGGCTTTTCCTTGCATTGCCAAGTCAGTTGGCGAGTCCTTGGCTGGACCCACATCATCAACCCCTATGGCACCGCATGGCAGCATTGCAATGAAGGTTCTAGTATGGATTCGACTGGATTCGACGCTGTTCAGAGGCGCGACGAGGAAGACGTGAAGCTCGCCGCTTCATTGGGCCACTAGACGTAAAGCAAAATCTAGACTGGATGAAGGGATCAGATGAACCGGACCAATGCAGAGTAAGACACTCATATACAATCGGCTGACTACTCTATATACGTGGGCTTACTCACCTCCTGCCCTCTTTTCAGCCACGTCTAACCGTCGAATCCATGTCCCAAAAATTGAGAATAGCGATAGTGTGAGTCTTCTGTTATATGCGATGGTATCCTGCTGAAGGTATATTCTCCATTGGCTCCACAGAGGAGGTGGCATCGGAGGACTCGCGCTGGCTGTCGCCCTCAAGCACCTGAACCTGGAAGATCGCATCCAAGTTGATATTTATGAGGCCGCTGCTGAGCTGAAGCAGATCGGGGCTGGTATCACACTCTGGCCTAGAGGATTGGAAATTCTCAGGGAGATGGGACTTGGAGGGATTTTGGCGGAGCGCATGGCTGCATCTGAGGGGCGCGAGCTGCAGGATACCATTCACGGTTCGTAAAATAAAATTTGTGTGATACTTAAGCATGACTTGGCCCAGTGTTTAGGAAGAGCGACCAGGCGGAAGGGGTCACTGTCCTTGACTTAGAGACGCGTAAGTTTTCTTTTTCCTCTCCACAACTGTCCCTTTCTAAAAGATCACTATCTTGAGGTGGATCGCAGGTATTCCACCGTGCCGAGCTACAGGACATTCTCTTGAAGAACATGTCCTCAAACTCTATCCATCTTCATCCATCTCATCGTTTAGCGACGTACGAGGAAAGGGCAGAGGACGTCGAGCTGCACTTCAAAAATGGCGAAAAAGCGGTATGCGATTTGCTGGTCGGTGCGGACGGGCTGAATTCTGCGGTACGAAGCGGCCTTCTAGCTGAAGGTAAAGAGTGCTCTGGGGAAGAAGCACATGAAAAATCTCAACCGGTCTGGAGTGGTACGACCGTCTACAGGGAGCTGCTGGACGCTGATGACATCAAGAGGGACCGTCCGCATCATCGTTCTTTGAAGCAGTTGACTGTTGTACGTCCCACTTTCTATACTTAGACTTCGGATCTCAACCAGCTATAACTTGTCTTTCAGTCTCTTGGGAAGAACAAGGTGAATAGATAGACGTACTATTTTGTTGCCCGTCAATCTGACACACAACTTCAGCACATAGTCGCATATCCTGTCTCGCAGGGGACGTTCGTCAACGTCGTCGTCTTCTTCCCAGATCCTGAGAAGGAGGGTACCTATATTGAAGGCCCTGCGGTCTCCAATGTCGTCACGCACGATCTTGTAGCTCAGTTCGAGGGCTGGGAAGAGGATGTAACGGTGATCGCTAAGGTGAACTTTTTGAAGAAATTTATCAACGTACTCACTAACATGTGAAGAAAGCATATGTCAAGGCCATCTCGCTGGTTGCTCCAGACTGTCAAGCCTTTGGACAAGTATACATCCAGACGTGCTATTCTCATAGGCGATGCTGTAAAGAAATCAAATTTTCTGACTTCCATTACTGACGCTTTACTTAGGCCCACGCAATGGAACCTCACCTCGCAAATGGTGCTGGACAGGCGATCGAAGTAAGGATCTCTTTCTATTTCAATCGAACCATGAATTGATGATATTCCTGTAAACAAGGACGCTTACATCTTCTCGAATATCCTCGCAAAAGCTCTGCAAAACGACGCTGCAAACCTTCCGGAGCTGACAAGGACATATGACGCCGTGCGACGGCCGTTTGGAAACTTTGCTGTTCAAGCTTCGAGAGATCATGGAAGATTATACGACTTGCTGGCATCTGGATTTGAAGATGTGAAAGAGGGTGAAATCATCTCAGCTGAGAAGCTAGCGGAGCTGGGCAAACGGATTGATGAGAGTTTTGCTTGGGTTCATTCCTCCGCTAGAAGCGAACTTGAGAAGGCGTTTGCGCTACTACTGTAACCCACTGCATAGGGTTAGATAGATGAAATTAACTTGCTGTTGAACGTTGAACTCGAGAACGGGTCAATTGTCATTCTGCACTGTAACCGGCCGCCGATCGGGTATTCCGAGTGGCCGAGAGTTACCGAGATCTCCGAGGTGCCAAAAATAGATTGCTAACTCGGTGAGCGATCTTTCAAGCGCAGTGTCGACCTCTCTCACCGACGACCACACACAACTACAAAGTGACCTGGGCAGTCTGAGCCCCCTTCTTCAATGTCGGCGTCGTCGGACTCTCTTTTGGGCGATCTATCCAAATCTCTCGTCGCCTTTCGCCTATTTCTCGACCATAACGGGCCCTCTTTGACAAATGTGCTCATTACGCTTTCAGCGGTCTTTGTCATATCAAGGATAGTGAAATACCGGCAGGGTTTACAGGCGCGTCTTCTGTTACCTTCTTTATTATACCATCGTTGTTAAACTGCTTTTCGTACAGACTGTAAGCCATATCCCCGGACTGCGCGTTCCGTTTTGGCCATTGGGCCTTCCTGGCGTCCTTCTCCCTGTGACATGGTGGAACCCATCGGTTTTCTTTACATGGGAGTGGAGACATAACTGTCAGTTCCTCGTATTCTCTGAATCACGGTGTATTTACTTTTGGGCAGTGTATAAGCGCTTTGGGCACGATACCTTCTCAGTAGTGTCGTTCGTCACCGGTCCGTCAGGGTTCTACTCCGCCAACCTCGACATTGCTCGGCAGGTTGCCATTGGAGGCCATAAGACCAGCTTCGTAAAGCCTAGAGACATGAGCCGCGCTCTACTGTACGTCCTCCAATGTCATTTTCCGCGCCCATTTGACGAGCTTGCTCTAGGTTATGGGGAATGAATATCGTAGCCGCCGATGGGGAACTCTGGAGAAAGCATAGACGAATCATGGGCCCAGCGTTTAATATGGACCTGTGAGTCACCATTTCTGCCTCTGTTCCGCTTCTCAAACTTATCTGTTACTTTCTTCAGGTATCAGCTTGTCTGGCAGGAATCGCTGAGGATGTACAAGGAAATGATTGCCGCAGAAGGCTGGGATGGCAAGAAGACGATTGAAATTCCGGTCATCCAAAAGTTAACGTTTAAAGTGCGTAGGATGACCAGCCTCCTTGATATATCTTTCTCATGAAGTTTAGTTCGCACTTTTGATCATTGGCAGATGCGGATTTGGCTTTGACTTCAATTGGTTTTCACCACCTAGAGCTGCCGACGGAAGCATGTCCGTGCTGGAAGCCCTTCGAATAGTTGGAGACTCGTACATGATTGCCGTCTTCCTGCCTAAATGGATCCAGAACTTGCCTTTCAAAAAGTAAGCCACTTCAAGAACGGTTTTCTTGGACTTCGTGATGTAATCATACTCTTTCAGGCTGAAAGAGTCGAAGGAAGCACACCAACAAATGATGCACTTCATGCAGACCCAAGTTTCCGAAAGAAAGGCTGAAATACAGTCTCAATCTGAAGCAGCTGACAATAGGCATGACGCCTTCACCATGCTCGTTAAAGCCAATGAAGAGCAGGGCAAGTTCAAGCTGGATGATCAGGAATTGGTAAGGGCTCCTCCATTGCATTCCCTGACTCGGGTCCTCCGTACTTCAGTGGCGTTCATTCTAATACTTCGACCAGATTGGAAACGTTTACATCATGCTATTTGCTGGACACGGTAAGGTGTTACCGTCCTGCTCCATGGACGTAGCTGATGTTGTGTCCCAGAAACCACCGCCCATACCCTGGCTGCTACACTCGGGTTCCTTTCTGTTCATGAAGATGTCCAAGAGGAGCTGTATCAACAGGTTGTATCCGTTGTGGGACATGATCGCGACCCAGTCAGTCCGTTCATTATCCTTCAGTCCATGCAATTTCTGATCATGTTGGCGTGGTCAGGTATTTGATGACTACAACAAGCTGGACAAGGTCTTGGCAGGATTCTATGAGGCACTCAGACTATTCCGTGAGTGTGGCCCACATCCAGGTGACCTGAAGTAAATGCTGACCAACGACACCAGCTGCGGGTTACATTCTGATCCGGGAAGCTTATGAAGACACCGTCCTGCACGTTCCAAAGCCGGTTGGTGAGGAAGGGACGACTACGATTCCTGTCCCGAAAGGCACCCAGGTATGTTTTGGCGTGATATAAGGACACACGCCCCGTTTACTGAGTGCTCTTCCAAGGTGGTCGTTGACATGATCGGGGCTCGTGAGTCTTTCCTGTGCAAGTATACCAATCAGGTTTGCTGACGCCCTTGAAAGAATTGAACCCGCGCTATTTCGATAGCCCTGAAGAGTTCCGGCCGTCAAGGTGGTACGGCCTTGCGCATGACTCTGAAGCATTTTCCGCCTTCAGCATCGGTTCGTCCTCATACTGCTTGACTTGTTGGCCGCCTGCTAATATTCTTGTACTCCATATAGGTCCGCGAGCGTGCATTGGGCGCAAGTTCGCCACCGTCGAAGCTGTTTGCTTCCTCTCCATGCTCCTTCGTGATTTCAAGGTCCAGCCTCTCTTGCAGCCTGCGGAAACTGTACAGCAATGGAAAGACAGGGTGCTTGACGCGAAGATTGCAATTACTCTGGGAGTAAAGGATGTGCCACTGAAGTTCGTCAGGAGGGCCTGAGGCAGCTAGCTGTCTTGTATGTATCTCGCAGTATAGTATGTAGCGTTACTCAGGAGTCTGATTGCGTGTATCCTTTTCTCGTTTCATAGTGTGTAGCTTTATCTTGAGTCTTGGATTTAGGTGGTCTCTGTAGGCTCGCTTTCAGTTATATCAGCGAAGCGATTCAATTGGATTCGGATCAAGCAAGCACCCGTGTGCACGTAACGCGTCGCTGGTGAAGCTTGATTCCTTTCTATCAAGCGGCTGCTACGACGAGGCTGTCGTGGCAATATGCCAAGGTACGAGTTCCTTTGCTATTTGCTACGGCTCTGACTCCAGTCCGACTAGAAATGTGCTTGCGCAGGCTTGCGATCTCTGTCCCGGGGAATTTGACGGCTCACTGGGCCATTATAAGGACCGTCTACCTTGTGAAGGCCCTGGAAGCGTGATATGCGACATGCGCAAAGACCTGGAGAGCTTGGAATTGAAATTTTTGGATGCTAGAATGGTCCTAAAAAGGCTGTCCGTACGACACCGGACTTGTCGGTTTTACTGTCCTTTCCACCAAAGCAGAAGAGACAAAGCGCGGAGTCGGCGGCGACCTTTGAAATGCATGGATTTGCGTCTACCTTTGCCCCTCTGTGTAGTCCTTCACCCTGCAACGAATCGATGACGCGGGTGCTTTCGGACATTATGAAAGAGGGAATAGATTTTTGTACGATGAACACCAATGAGAAGGTAGTTTTCATTGTTCTATATAAGGCACGTTTATACTCTTAGATCAGGAGTCAGCCGATAGAATCGAAAGATATTAATACTCTTCTGATATTGAAGTATTGAGGATGCCGTGGTTCATTATTGGCACTGCTCATCTCGTCCTGATTCGACAGGACGCATGTAAGCAAATTTAAGCAGGTCAGCCTCTTCCAAGCAGGTGTTGCTCTTCGATGGGACGGTCTGATGGCGTAAGGCGATAGAGTGAAGTGCGAGTCTTCCCCAAAGCTTCCTTCAAGGAGTTCAATTTATCCGGTCCAAGAGTGTCGAGAGTATCAGAATCTATGAAGCACTTCCATAGAGGAAATCCCAGCGTCAACCTATGAAGGAACCAGTTTGGGATATTAGGTGTAGTCGGCATTTTCATGGGGCTTGAGTAGTGGATCTCTAAATATTTCAGTTTTGGGCAAATCGAGTGTTTGATGTTCAGAGGGACATTTGAGGTGGGGAGCCTGAGTGTCTTCGCGTCGTAAAGAAAAGGAAGGAGAAAATTCTCGGACACGTTCACAAGGCGGAGATATACAAGCAGTGGCATAGTTCGTAGCCACTGGGCAATAGAAGGGCCATCCTCCAACCTGACCACTTGGGCGAAGCAGTTCAGAGTGAGTGACTTGACAGCAGGAAATTTTCCAACCAGTTGATCAAAGATGCGAGAAGGCTCGCGAGTGTGTATCTGGCACAGGTTCAGTTCCACGACGTTGGGCGCCGTAAATTGAGACAAGATAAATAGAGTATATTCCAGACCATAGTTAACGATAGCAAGTGTTTCCAGGCGAGGGAGCGAAACAGGTGCCGGGCCTCTGCAGGATGGTGGACTCCTGGGTCCGGCATTGTCCAACGACAGTTTAGATAAATTGGGGCTTTTTCGAAGCACCGATTGGAAGACAGCGGGAGAGTCGCCAACGAACATCCAACTCAGTTCGAGGGTGTCCAGGTCTTTCAAGACACATGTCTCGAAATTTACTGGAAGTCCTCCTACACCCAAATGCCGAAGAGATGGGAGGTATGCGCCGCCGAAAAGGACTACTGGCTGATGGTTAAGATTTGCTTGAGCAGCGGGTCTAACTGTCTTTTGGATAATTTCGAGCCTTTCCATGATTGTGGGTATCCCTTGTTCACCAATGCAAGAGAGAGATCGCATAAAATAGAGAGCAGTATCTGGCTGTTGAACGATGGCCCGGAAGACACGAATACATGGCAATTTAGTGAATAGACGCTCGGTTAGACTCCTAGCAGTTTCGACTGTGAGGGCTTCCTCCGGAGTGTCTGAAACATGCACCGTCAAAGGAGAGCTCTTGGCTCGTTTGAAGTATTCAAAGCATTGCTCATACGCTACAGGCTTGCTGAACCGAAGGATGCCCCACAAAGTGCCATCATCCAAGGCCACGGACCGCCAATGACGGCAGACTGATGTGATTGCATTTCTTCTTTGAATGTCGAGGTTGGAATGGGTAATGGGATCCGCGATGAGGCGAAAGATAGAAACAAGGATCTCCAGAGGCAGGTCGTTTATCCTGAATACACGGCCAAAATATCTTCGGTAAGTGATATACAGAAGGCGCACTTGAGAAGCGGCATCCTTCCCTTTATCAGATTGCTTCCCGAAGCGCTGGATAGTGCGATAAAGTTCTTGAATGTTGGCCACGAACCACCGGGTCCTCGATAGTTCAAATTCAATTTCTACAGCTGACAAAGGTCGAGGATGCCAGTGAACTTCATTTTCCTTTGTTATGAATGGCGAAACACGCAGTTGTTGTGTATCGGCTTGCTGGATGGAGGGGGATGCCACATCTCTGACAGAGAAGTTCGGTGTAGACTCAGCTGCGAGTTGCGAGGCAGGAACCTGCGGAAAGGCATAGTCCTTGACTTGGTTCTGTGGCAGAGGAGGATACCGTTGGTTCAACTCTTCGATGGCTGAAAGAAATGATGCGACGTCATAGGCGGACATCAACAGTTCGAAGCAGAGAGGAATTCTGGTCGAATGTATGGTTTTTGAGGGTCAAGCTAGAGCGTACGCACAGATAATTGAAGGTGAGAACTAGTCCAGGAGCAAAATTCCAGGATTCGAGTATTCAAAGGGTGCTCTTTGTGGTCTTTATGCCCGAACCATTGACAATACAGCCCGGCTAAATTTTCTTTGGTGGCTTTTGGGTGGCTATGCTTGATGATTCTGCCACGAGTCTAAGGGACACACAAATCCACGAAGATTCTCAATTGGGAGTACTGTGGCCTAGCTGTCATTGACCTGGTCGCTGACTGCCACCGTGGCCAGCTTACTTGTCCAAATTTGTCAAATCTTGCTAGATTTCACTGTTCAATTCTAGCATGAAAAAAGCGCGCTCGAAGTCAATCGAGACTTTGTAGGAATGTCCGATTCTCCAGGCTAATCTCGTGCCTGGAAATACTTACCTCACTTGGATGAGCCAAATGTTCATTATACAGGCCTCAAGGAGACGGTACTACAGTAGGTAGGTACGTCGTATCTAAGTACTAGTACTAGCATTTAACGGGCTACGTCCAGATTTACGGCCGGTTATATGTTACAGGTTACAGGGCGTATACAGGGTTACATATCACATATCGTGGTTTGCCTATGAGAGAATATGGTGGAATGCACTGGCAAGCGATCATTGTTGGGGTCTTAACCTCTTCCAAGCAGTCGTTGCTCCTCGATGGGACGGATCGATAACGGGTGGTTATAAAGTGGAGTACGGGCTTTCTCCAAAGCTTCCTTCAAGTAGTTCAATCTATCCGGTTCCAGGGTGTTGAGTGTATCGATACCTATGAAGCACTTCCACAACGGCAATCCCAACGATGACCTGTGAAGAAACCAGTGAGGGATGTCAACTGTATTCGGCATCTTCATGGAACCCGAATAGTGGATTTCGATATATTTCAGTTTGGGGCAAATTGAACGCTCGATATCCATGGGAGCATTTTTGGGGCGGACCTCAAGCGTCTTGGCGTCATACAGAAAGGGACAGAGGATGTGCTGGGTAATGTTGACGATGCGAAGGTATACAAGAAGTGGCATTGTTCTCAACCACCTGGCAATTGAAGGACAGCGTGCAGTACCATCCGCCAGAGGAATGCAGTTGAGTGTGAGTGACTTGACAGCAGGAAACTTCCCAATCATCTGCTCAAAATGACGAGGCTCGAAAAGGCCTATCCGGCCCAAATTCAACTCCACGACGTTGGGTGCCGTAAACTGAGATAAGATGGAAACGGTGTATGCCGCAGTACAGCTGGCAATAGCAAGTGTGTCCAGGCGAGGAAGCGCAATAGGTGGTCCATCATTGGGACGTGAAGTTCTTGGTCCGGCTCCGGCCAATGACATCTTGGACAGATAAGAGCATTTCTGTAACATGGCTCGGAAGACGGCGGGAGAGTTGCCAAGAAATAATCTGCGCAGATCAATGATCTCCAAGTCGCGCAGAACAGAGGACTCCCAATTTACACGAAGTGCTCCTATGGCCAAATGTCGAAGAGACGGAAGGTACGCGCCACCAAAGAGGACCGTTGGCTGATCGTCAAGGTTTGGGTCACTAGCGGTTACTGTTATATTGCCGACAGCAGCTGGCTGTCGAATAATCTCGAGCCGCTCTAAGATCATCGGTATTCTTTGTTCACCAACGCGCGAGAGAGACCGTATAAAACAGTCGGCAGAGTCGAGTTGCTGGACGCTCACCTGGAGAGCACGGATACTCGATAGTTTAGTGAATAGTCGCTCGATCAAAGTCATAGTAGTCTCAATTGTGAGAGGTTTTTCAGGTGTGTCCATAATAATTACCGTCAAAGGAAAGCCTTTGGCTCGTTCAAAATATTCAAAACACTGCTTATATGCTGCAGGCCTGCTGAAGCAAAGGACGCCCCACAAGGTGCCATCGTTTAGAGCCACGGATCGCCACTGACGACAGACGGACGTGATTGCATTTCTCTTTCGAACATCGTCGTTGGAGTGAGTAGCAGGATCCACGACTAGGCGAAAAATGGTGGCAAGGATTTCCAGGGGCAGGTCGTTTATCCTGAATATGCGGCCAAAATAGGTTCGGTAAGTAATATGGTAAAGTTGCCCTTGATGAAGAGCGGTTCTCCCTTGATCGGAATGCCTGCCGAGGCGTTGGATAATGCGATCACAGTCCTCCATGTTGGCCACCAATCTTCGGGTTTCCGACAGTTCGAATTCAATTTCTACGGTCGATAGAGGACGAGGATTCCAGCGAGCCATCATGCGTTCGAAGAACTGACGAGAAAGGGACGAATAATACTGTGGCGATTGTAATTTACCATCTTTAGGTGTAGATGATGAAACCTCGAGGCGTTGGATATCTGCTGGGGGATTAGAAGATGCCACATTTCTCAAAGAGAAATTCGGTGGAGACTCAGTCGCGGTTGATGAGGTAGAAACTTGGGGAAAGGCATATTCCCTGACTGGGCACTGCGTAGGAGGAGGATACTGTTGATTCAGCTGTTCAATGGCCGAAAGGAAAGGTGTGACCTCAGAGTCCGACATGACCAGCTCGTACTGAAGAAAAAAATCAAAGTCAATGCACAGTTATACCTGGAAGTATGATATCATACGCACAGGAATCTGAGATCCAGAATAGCCGATAAAGTAGTCTTTGGATAGTTAGAGTCGAGTTCTGGTGGGTGGCAGGGGTTGAAATCTGAAGCCATCGGTAGAGGGTTGTTCGCGTATTTTATACTCGACTCTGAGAATGGTAACAATGAGCGGTACAACCCAGTTTATCCGGACTAAAATTTCTTCGGTGCCTTTGTCAACAACATCCCGCCTCAAAGAGTGCATGCGACTGCATGGGGTTTCCGAAACGGGTTGTTGGGAGCAGTATGGCCTAACTGCTCGCTGACTGCCTCGTGTAGCTCAGTTATTCCTATCCTTCCAATTGGGATCAGAGATCTCTAGACGTCCATAACGTGTCTGCTGAACGAGGCCATTATCCTGGAGTTGCCACTTGAAAAAAGAAAAGCGAACCCAAAGTGAACCCAAAAAAAGCGACACTTTGCAGAGCTTGATGGTTGATGCCTCGAGGGCCGAGTCGAGGCAGCTGAGCTCTTTTTTTCCCAAAACAGGCTCAGGAGCCTCAGGGTCACATGGCCTAGAACCTTTGTTTGGCCTTTGAACAGCTTCGACCTTATCCTCAAGTTGCGGCCCACAGCAGTGACGCTGCAAACAGCATCGTTGTACTTCAAGCTTCATGACTTATGCGCCACAGAATCCCATAGACGTACCGCCTTTTCAGCTGCAAAATCTGGTCTCAAATATCTCCGGGTCCACAGGTATGGATTATTTTCTCTGAATTTGGTGTTCTCTGTCGAAGTCGACTTTAGACGGCGTTGCGAAGATACAACTGAAATGTGCGCAAGCGTGGGGTGAGTAAAGGCAATATACCGTCCATGATCGCTTGAGTTAACGTCAGGCTTGTGTAGGTTCTGAGATCTACGCGGGATGCTCGAATGGAGAGCTCATACGATTTGCTCTCCAAGCTGATGACCCAAACAAGGTATCTTGAACTATGTAATGTCGATATTTTGCTGGTAATAACGAAGCCCTGTATTTGCAGCTTGAGTCCTACACTATACTCTCAAGACAGATCCTACCAGGGGAGAAACCGATTGACGAGATTGTCCTGGTTCCTAGCTTGTCTCGAGCACTTATATTATCCGGTACTTCAGTACATTACCGTCTTCATGAAAGGGTTCATGCCACATTCTCATGCTCTTTTTCTCTAGACCATCAAATATACTTCTATAACATCCCTTCGCTGGACCCTTTTCCTATCAAGCCCGTCAGGAACGTGATTACATTTGCAGTCGATGATCAGCACCTTAAAAGGACTTTCCCTACCCTATCCGCGGCAGGGGTTCCACTACCACCCGAGGCCGTCGACTTTTCTGTCGTCAAGAGAAATGGTGGCATTGCCCTCTTCACGATGAAGGATCGTCTGGTGTACACAAAGGTGTGTCAAGTATCTTTAGGTAGTCCTTCGCGAAACCTCATATATTTGGTGTCAAGGAAATCCCTCTACATCCGGGGACCATCGCTGCTCGACGTGCTGGAAAGACGATGTGTTTGGCTGATAGGAGTTTCTACAGTATCTTGGATCTCGAAGCTGCTTCGATCTTCCAAGTTCTGCCTGTTTCTCAAGCAGAGGACACGCCACCGTCTGTCAGACCGTCCATAACCGTTATAAGCAAGAACGAGTTCCTCATTCTATCTTGGACCGGTGCCAGCACGCTTGGATTGTTCATTACGTCTGACGGTGATCCCGTCAGAGGCACTCTTGAATGGCCAAGCTACCCAGAAGCTATTTGTACGCCTCTGTTTATCTTTTACCTCTAGATTGACCCTCAGACACGCCACGCCAGGTCTCGACTATCCGTACATCACATCACTCCTTCCGAACAACACCATCGAGATACATAGCATCGAATCACAGATGATAGTCCAAGTCATACCAGCCCCAACTCCCTCGACTTCTCCAACACCATCATCACCGCCAGGCTCGGCAGGTCATCGTCGCTCAGGATCAACCAGCTCGAGGGGAGGAGACATCGACCTTCGACGGTTGGGTTTGGTGTCTAGTATTGGTGGCTACATGGTGCCCTCGACACAGCGGTCGGAGAAGATGAGCAAGGTGCCCGTGAAATTGATCAGGACACATGGCGAACCCGAGAATGTTACAGCTGCGAATTGATTGTATCCTTTCCATTTCAGCCTCATAACGAGCTAATAACGTCTGAATCGTATCAGTCAACATGCTATCCAATCTCGATCATCTCAGGAGGCGTCTCCGCGGAGCGGGCTCAGGCCTTCTGAATGAAAGCGTGCAGCTATTTTCCTATGATCCTATCTCAAGCAAGATGGCCGACACTCTCCAGGCTAGTCTAATGAACATGCCCCGGATTGCTGAGAAATATGCATCTCCTTCAAGACGCTCTGCATGACAAACAGCAGGATTTTATATGAAGGCAAAAATGATATATTGCATTGAGTTGACGGTTTCCAGCAGCGTCATATAGGAGGGTGACTCGTAGCTGGGCAAGTGCGCCGCGCCTCAAGGGTGTTGTCTAATGGGAACCCGTTTCATGGTTGTAACACCTAACCTGGCGTCTATTCTCAGACTAAGCAACACGTCCTTTTGCTTTCTGTAACTCAGGACGCCGTTCTTGAGCTTGAGGCGGGCACCAGAGCACTCACGGGGAAATCCGGTCACCTGTTATGAAGTCCTCTGGCCTTCCGAGTCCATATCCAACCTCCCATCATGGCCGTCTCTCTTTGCAGCTGAGAACGATTATGCCAACGGAACGTCACTGAAGGCGGCGACTATCTTATGGTCTCAAGCAACATTTGACGCTGACAAGTGCCGAGGATTGGGAAACATACCATCGCGGCCACGAGGTCCGCAGTACTGGATAATGTCAAGAATGCTCCTACAGCAACCCTTGTACTCCGTCACAAGAAATCTGATCGACTGATCTACCTGTACTACCACCTCGAGGCCCATTATTCAAAACTGGTGTTCGTCCTCTTACAGAGCATCCTGCTTTATGTAAGTATGAATAATCGCGTTTTGTCTCCTAAACGATGTGGACAATTCACCGGCCTGCTGGCTTTCAGCAGCATGAACTTTCCACCAAGACCTTATTCTCCCGAAGAGGAAGTCCTCTCAGGCCATCGTTCTCCGACGTACTGTGCTGTTTATCAGCGCAAGGATGTCGGAGGTGTTATTTGTGGAACCGAACTATGTCCCGAAGCTTTCATGCCACGCCTTTATCGTCTTCAGTCTCTTGCTTGAAACTCATATCAGACGTCACTTCGTTATCCTGTCTGTGCTCCGACTGTGGGACTTTATGGAGGCTGCGAGTCCGAGGCTAAGTGGAAAGAATTCCTGAAGTTCCGTTGCCCCGAACGAAAAAAGTATCTGAATCTCATCAATCATCACAGCCTCATGTACCTACTCTGACACTGTCAATAGGTCACTTTACAGCATGTTCTATGAGCACAAGACCTCAGGTGTCGGTGGTATAACTAGTCGTCCGCCTTTTTGGTGTCTCTGTGCGTAAAATCCTTGCAGGGCTCTGCTTCTTCCTCTTGATTTCCGGTGCCGAAAGTTGACATATGTGTCTTCCCCTCACGAGGCTTTAATTGCTCTGCGGGACACCTATACTTTAGAATTTCCCATCGGAATGCAACGCCTATTCTATAGAAAGTACTTTTGTCCTCGAGGTTCCGATCGAGGCTTAGGAATTGCTGCAGGCAACGAGGCGAAGGCGACCTTCCAAGGAGAGTGTCATCTATATACTGTCTGAGTCGTCGACGTGCTGTAGGAAGCCACTTCCTACATCCTTGTCCCTTTCCCTCCTTGAGCCCGCCCCGCCCGTCTACGCAAAATCAGCAGGCTCCCCATGGATTTCATCAGGGACATCTTGTGCTGTGGCTTACTCATAGCCTTCTTCTCGATTCCAAAATCCGAGAAATGCTACAGAAAGGCGACGAAGGACTACGAGACTTACTCGTCTTCCGGCACACCAGGCGACCGCGAGGTTCTCAAAAAAGCTCTTGAGAACTACCAGGCCGCATTGGATGCAAGGGCCGAGGAGGGGAATTCCGATATAGCGGAGATTGCCATCGACTACGCTGTGGCACTGTGGACGGATTACCAGCGCTACGAACGGTCTTCAAAAACTTTAGACAAGGTCATCAAGCTGTACGAGGCCGCTCTAGCACAGTGGAAGGGTGCTGTCTCGAAACCCGAAGGCTATCCGAACCTCTTGCTCAATTCGGCCAACGCATATTTCACTCAATACCGCGTCGAGAAAGAGGCTGCGGCTCTCGAAAAGGCGATCTCCTACCTGGACGAACTCAGGCAGTTGAAGGCCGCCGACGAGACGCGCAAGAATTGCTTGTTTTTGTTGGGGAAGGTCTTGATGGCAGCGTACTCTGCAAATGGCACGGCGACCGATCGACTCGACGATGCCATCAAATATTTCCGCCAGGCTCTGAAGTTGGCCACACCTGACGATGCCGAGAAGGGGACGGAGGACGAGCAGGACTCAAAAGGGGCTGGGAACGCAAATTTCCAGATCCAGTGCCTTTACAACCTCTCCACGGCTTACGACCTGAGCTACCAGAAGACTACGAAAATAGAGGATCTCGACGAGGCTATCAAATATAACTACGAAGCCCGGAACCTCCTCGCCTCCACGCCAAATCATCCAGATCACGCCGCATGTCTTTACAACCTCGCTCGCCAACTCTTCACAAAGTATCAGCGCTCTCAGCAGGACAAAGTAGGCATTGCACTTCTGGATACCAATCTTGACGGGGAGAAAGGCGTCCAGGACTTGAACGCGGCTCACAGGTTGGCAAAAGAGGCTCAGGATATGTTACCCGCTGAGAACCCTATGCGAGGGCCCGTTGACGAGCTTCTTGCCGTCATAGGGCAGCATGACCTGGCTCTGAGCAAACATACGAAGAGTTTGAAGAGCAAGTCTTCCAGTATGGACACGCTCCGTAGCTCGCGGTCGAGCCGTTCTTGATTCCGGCAAAGTGTCCGACTCGGAATCGTCGAGTGTACTGTAGTGTCTAGCTGGCTAGGCACATTCATCTCCACGTTTTCCTGGCTGCCTAGTACGAGTACCAGTTTTTTGTGTCTGGAATAACATAGGAAGCTATTTTTGATTAGCCCCTGAATTTTACTACAAACAGTGTGCGAATTTTTTCTCTTTTCATCTGCTCCCTCATGTCTGTAGTCCTCATGTCGCTGTACTCTGGCTATACCGCTTCACTGCTGCTCACGCTGCCAGTCGTTAACCTTATCTTTGGTTTTTGGTCAAATAAGCTACCGAGTTAAGACCCGTATGTCCTGATACTCGGCTACAAATACTACAGATCTCCCCTCCAACGTAGCTCGGGTTTGTGGTGGGCTAAAGACACTCTGCCTCATGCCCACTGCTTCCATTCAACAAGATCCTTGACTTCTCGAATCTCGAAAGCTGGAGCCCAGAGAAGTCGGAACTGGAAGTGAACAATACTCTGCGGACAGGACATCTATCCGACATCCGTTCACAGCATCTTCGCATCATCGGCTGTGCCCTCCCCCACTTCTTCTTTGCCTCGCGATCGACTACATACACCTTGTGTTATGTTTGCTTTCAAGGTTTCTAGGACCGACTTGGCACCGCCTCGAGACTCTGCCAGCGTTTTCGGACACGATCGACACGATCTCCGAGAACATGAGGCTTTGAATTTTCTTAGCGCCCTCGGGTGCGTAGTCCCTGAGGTGGCTATATAATGAGGAGTGGTATTCGGTGAGCTGCTCCTTCATCCAAAACCACTCCCTCTTCCGATTCTTATATACCCTCGTCAGCTGGATCTGACCAGAAAACATGTGGCAGGCCTTGAAACGCATTTTCTGCTGCTCTTCCGCTCCAACCTCCGACGAGCTCTACGAGAAAGCTCAGGCATTCTTCAATGAATACCAAAATACAAAAAGCCTTCACGATCTCAAGAAGGCCATCGATAATTATCGCGAGGCACTTGTGGCTCGACGCAAGGAGAACAATCCAGATGAGGGCCACATTCTCGTCAACTATGCGACGGCCCTCTGGAATCGATACGAGAGAGCTCCGGGAAGCGCCAGAGAGCTGGAGGAGATCATCAGGCTGTATGAAGGCGCCGACGAGGAATGGAGTCGAGAGAGGGAGAAGCCGGAGGGTTACCCTGATCTGCTGCTGGACCTTGGGAACGCATATTATACGAAATCTCTCGTCGTCATCGAGGATGCGGCCGTGTCACTTGACAAGGCTATCGAGTTCCTGGAGAGGCTCGACTTGGATTCAAATGCCAGGTTGCCTCCAGAAACGCGGGTCAAGGGCATGGTCATGCTAGGTACTGCGTTGAACCGGCGGTGTACCCTGCACAAAATGACGGACAGGCTGGACGAAGCAATCGACCTCCTCAAACGAAGCTCCGACTCTCTGGCAAGAAAGGAGTGGACGGACGGCATGCCGGACAATATCCGCTTCCTCTGCCTGAACAACCTCGCCACGGCATACAACGTCCGATACCGGTACAACAAGCCCCAAGACCCTCGGGACCTCGACAACGCGATCGAATACAGCCGACGAGCTCTGGCCGCGCTCCCATCAGGCCACGGAGAGAGGGGAACGACGTCGTTCAATCTCGCGACACAGCTGTACAAGCGGTACGAGCTCGTGCAGAAGAGGGGCGCGGAACAGCTGTTGGCGAGCGGCTTGGATGCCAGAGAGGGCGTACAGGACCTCAATGACGCGTTTGAGATGGGTTTGGAGGCGCAGAGGCTGTTGAGAGGGACGGGCCATTCGGCCTCGGTGGAGAGGTTGTTGGAGGTGATCAAGGTCCACAGGGAGGCCTTGAGCAGGACTGGTAGCAGGGCTACCACTCCGAATTTGAATGAAGCCTAGGTATTGTCCATGTTTCTTACGGACTACGGATGTATGCAAGCAATATGTGTCTTATGTAGCCGGTACTTCTCGCTTGACTGCTCGACGCGGCCTCCAATGCAGAAGCTATAATTTACTCGTATCATACACATTACCGGTAATGTAGAATATGTACAGTCTCGTATCAGACATAGGTCCCGGTCAAGCGGCCATCGACATCTCTTGAATGGGTATGGGTCAATGCAAAATGGGTCATGAAGGCCGTTGTAGACATGAGGCTAAGGTGGCAACATCTGTTACAGTGAAATGAATGGATCTTAATGGAAGGACAAAAGCTCCTTTCAGTGCTCAAACTCAAAAGCTTACACGGATTGCAGCGTTTTAGAATAGCCTCGTATAAGGTATAACTAATGTTACAGAAATATACAGCGAAGATGGAAAAAAGAAAAGCCAATAAAATAATGATAAGACCAAAGAAAGATCAAGCCTCCTGACTCTCCTTCTTGCCCTTCGATGTCTTTGTTGGTAATAATTCAGGAGCGATGTGGGGTACAACACCACCCTGCGAGATAACAACGTCGCCGAGGAGCTTGCCAAGTCTAAAGAGAATAATCAATAACGTTGAGACAAAAAGATGAGCAAAGATGACTCACTCCTCATCGTTACGGATGGCGAGTTGGAGATGACGAGGCACAATACGGTGCTTCTTGTTGTCACGGGCAGCGTTGCCTGCGAGTTCGAGGATCTCAGCAGCGAGGTATTCGAGAACGGCGGCGAGGTAAACTAAACAAGTTGTCAGTTAAGAGCTAACAAAAGAAAGTAGATGACCACATACCGGGAGCACCAGCACCGACACGTTGAGCGTAGTTGCCCCTCTTCAGGAGACGGTGGACACGACCAACAGGGAATTGGAGGCCGGCCTTGGACGAGCGAGACTGAGACTTGCCGCCTTCACCACCAGCAGCCTTGCCAGACTTTGATTTGCCGCTAACTTTTCCGGACATGTCGATTATAAGTGTTGTTGAAGGTGGTGACAAGGTGTTGTGGTGGTAGTGGCGAAGGGCGTTGACGGCGGTGGTCGAGAAATTGGGGGGACATGGCAGAGATGTGGTCCGGTATTTATACTCCGGACGCGACGCGGGATGGATGACGATCAACAAAGACGCGTTGAGCGCGTCGCCAGCCAAACAAAGCCAAAGTCACGTGTAGGTATATATACGACATCGACTTTCCCGTCTCGAGCCCTTTCAACTTTCCTTCGCACCACCACCGCCACCCTCTCCTTGCCTCTCTGTTTCGCCACCAGCCTCGCCCAATCATCATCGATGGCTCCCAAACCCGCTTCCACTGCCGGCAAAGCCCCTGCTTCCACCGCGTCCAAGGCGCCTGCCAAGTCCACTGAGGGTGCGAAGGCAGCCAAGAAGACGTCGAAAGCCGCAGCACCAGCTGATGGTGAGAAGAAGAAGAGGAAGAAGATTAGAAAGGAGACCTACTCTTCGTACATCTACAAGGGTGAGTGACTTGTACCTTGATCTGCACTTCATACTTTGTCTGACACATTTCGCGTGTTTTTCTTTTGAATTTCAGTCCTCAAGCAGGTCCACCCTGATACTGGTATCTCCAACAAGGCGATGGCTATCCTGAACAGCTTCGTCAACGATATCTTCGAACGTATTGCGACTGAAGCTTCCAGTAAGCAATCTTTGCCTTCTTACGTGTCATAGAACACTTCTGATGCTTATCTTTCTCTTACAGAGCTCGCCGCATACTCTAAGAAGTCGACTATCTCCTCCCGCGAAATTCAAACCTCTGTCCGCCTCATCCTGCCTGGTGAACTGGCCAAGCACGCTATCTCTGAGGGCACCAAGTCAGTAACAAGTACGTGTCCTTATCTTTCTTATCGTCTTGAAGCATTGCTGACTCATTCTTTCAAAAGAATTCTCATCTGCTGGTGCCAAGTAATCATCTACATTCGCATTTGTTGGCTGGGTCTCTGCTTCTTTTCTTCACTTTGTATTATCAGTGTACCATCGGTAATTATCTATTTGTATTTTGCAACTCCAATCCATCCTTGTGGAAAGCAATTCTCGAATGACTTCAAGCTTTATGGAATGTTGCTGAGCATTGACTCGGTTGTCAAGGAAGGTTGTATGGTGTACGTCATTGAAGCTTCAGTGTTGTATAAGGTGCTTATTGCTGGTACTCAGTGCCTTTTATCTGTTCTTCATTGACGGTTCTGGGTTGAACGTATTGTCTCGTCTGCCTGCGGCAGCAGGCCAGAAGATCAATATTTAGTGTTGCTGGTTCAGTGATATTGACTGGCCACTGCACTGACAGTCAACCAGTCTACTGCTTCCTACCGTTTACTAATCCTTTGAAGCCCTCTTCGTCTCCCACCTATCCCGCTTCAGCGGTACCGATTACCTCGATGCCCAAGGTAATTTTACTCATTCTGCCACGAAGTTGGATGACTCGGAAGCTCATGCATGCCCTTAGTGTATTGTATAGGTGATCTATCGCCACCATGGGCCGCTTGCAAGCTTTCTGTGCGTAAAGAACGACGGCGACGAGTCGATGGCATCCCATACACATCTATCCGGGCCAACTGCGTATCGCCATCGGTTTGGGGGTTTGTAGGCTGACGAGGCCTCATCTGTGGCCGACCACCATTCACGGCCCTACATCGTTGTATCTTTTCACCATTAGCAGGTCTAGTTCCTTCTTATCCCAGCTCGTGCTTGGCCACGCATAGTCACTTTGGCCCAGATGACGGACGATAAAGGTTAGTGGTAGACCGAATCGGCCTGCTAGTCTATGCTGACCTTTGTTCGCATCCAGGTGGTCATCGAGCTTTCTCTAAAGTCAGCTCTGCTCGCCCTAATGGCTATCATTGCTGTTTGCAATGCCCATCCTGTTCTGGCCTATCTCAAGCCTTTTAGATCAAGGCCGCAAACTCCATTCGCCATCGGGCACCTTCCTTGATCCACTAGGTCATCAAGCCTCGGGGACCAGTATTGGGCCTGCCTAGTGATAGACCGCACCGTCGCGTCGACGCCACTAATGTTTGTCGATTGAGGCCCGCAAAAGCTGAGCTTATCGGACGTTTGGCATTTGCTGAGCCTTCGTCCTCTCAGGGCCATGGTAATCTTTCAGACCTACAATGCTTCGGTAAACCTCTGGCTTCAGGACGTCTATCTGGAGATAGAGAACAAGGCAACGGGCCTTCACGCCCTCATCGCTGGTCGTCCAGCTTCGCTGTACTCCCGGCAATGGATTGTAGGACCCTCAAGCGGGATTCCTCTTCGTTCTGAGGTATGTCTGACCATGACAATGTACTCCATTTCGTCATTTACTAAACTTTGTTTTACGACAGCGCAACTGTCACGGCCCTCGAGTATGCTTTCAAGACCACCAGCCATCGTCAGTGCTGGGCGACAAATCATGGCCACTGCCGACGAGCAGCTTGTTTCCCATACGCTGTGCCCGCGCCCTGTGCGGTCAACGAGTTGAACTGGGTTGCGATGCTACCCTTGCACGCTGACAGTGCGCTCTATACCAGCTGCTTCGTCTCCAGCGCTAGCAGGGCCCGGAGCCCAGAGGAATTTCAGGAAATCCAGTCACTTGTCGAAGTCGGATATCCTTTCTGACTTGAAGCCGCTCGGTCAACGGGCTTCCGAGGCAGTCCTTTCTTGCGCTGATGCAGGCCTTTTCGTCACAATCGTGCTATTCATGATCAGCAAGGCCAGACGAAAATCAAGCTTCAAGCATTGATGTCAAGCTTATAGTTGCGTATTTTGCGATTTCACTTGGGCTGGAAGGAGAAGAAGCCGACTTTCATGCCAAGGTGAACCTCCTCCGCTGCTTCGATCCAAGTCTCCGTCGTTGACGACACGAAATTGCTCTGCAGGCTTGGAATTGGTTCGTTCATGTATTGTTCAACCGAATGCCCATGGTCATCAGTTTTGTTTTCCTTATCTGCGGTAAGCTATAGGTCTTCATTTAATCTAATTTTGCTCTTCGTTTTACTGAACCTTGTTGTACAGCAGGCCCGAGTGTCATTCAACGTACACTTTCCAAGCCGTCAATAATCGCCTGAGCACGACCACGGGCTTCCGCCAGCACCGCTGTGACCTCGTTGCTACCTTTCCGCAACATCGCTGCCATTTCCTGAAGACTTGGACCAGGCTCTTCCGCTGTGCTTGGACATTGGCAGTGCGATGTGTACACGAACTGTTTTTGGCAGCATTTGAGGCTACTAGAGAGTTGAAAGTAGTCTATTCGTTACAAGTGGGTCTGCCAGCTTCATTAGCGTCGTTACTCGCTGCATCCATCTTTCTATTCGATTTGCTTTGCAATTGCTTTGCTCCTGTTCTGCAGCGGCCAACACGACTGGTCCGGAAGACATCGGCGAGATTCAGTCGGAGCTTGAAGTCGTTGAACTCTGATTCCGAACCTTATGACGAGCGCCACCGCTGCCCCTCAGACGAGCGCCACCGCTGCCCCTCAATTCAGATTCTAGCGATTTGTTGCTTTTCTCTCCACCTTCTCCACGGTTTCTGGAAGAAGTTAGAATGCCCTTCAGCTGCACAGCCTTGCCTGCGAATTGTTGAGGCGGCTGAAGCCCCTCGTACCACTTTCAACGAAGCTCGTCATTCATGACCCTCTTCCTTGCAAATTGTGGTTGTCAACCCGGATATCCTAGCAATGCATGTGAACCCACATCAGTGCGCAAATAATGGCCAGTAAGGTAGTTATCAGTCCCTTATTCGAACCCGTGCTGAACACCGCTAAGGTTCTTACAGGACAGGACCAATTCCTCCGTGTCGTCACAGGCGACCATCGCCATTACATCAAATGCGCGAACGGACTTTTTCCAAAAATATCACGCATGGAGCGTCTCTTGAGCTCCTACTGCTCTGTACCATGAAAGACATAAAATGCTGAACGCGGATGTCCCCGCCCCAACAATGATGTCACGATGCAGTCAATATTGCTCTCGCTGGCGAGGGATGTCGCAGATATAAAGCTCCTGCATTTCCACCCTCACCACCATATTTTTGATTGCTACGCCTTCACGACTAAACATGCAAGCCCAAGTGAGTCTTTTTTTCTCATTGTTCTGTCCCCCTTCGAGTCGAATGAAGACTGATGGGTATGCTTGCGCTACCAGTTCCAACCCGCTGTTCACCCCGAATACAAGCACGCCCCTGATGGTTCGACCATGCAGGCACTGGCGTGGTTTGGCAAGACCGACGTGCGGATGGTCGAGGTGCCCGTCCCGACTATCACTGAACCAGATGATGTCATAGTCAAAGTGACCGGTACTACCATCTGCGGGTCAGACCTTCATCTGTACGTGTGCTGATGCTCTTGGGTGGTTCACGGAGGGCTGACTTCGCCTCCAGGTATCACAACGAAATCCCGACTCTGCAGAAAGGCGATGTTCTTGGACATGAAGTGAGTGATTTGTCCCATCACAGGTTGTCGACTTGGTCTGACGTTTCATCTCTAGTTCATGGGCATCGTAGACAAAGTCGGTCCTAATGTGACCAACCTCCAACCCGGCCAACGTGTCGTGGCCTCCTTCCAAATCGCCTGCGGAGAATGCGAGTACTGCAAGCAGAAGTTGTCGTCATTCTGCGATAGGACGAATTCCAGCTCGATGCAGGACAAATTCTGGGGCCAGCGCGACGCAGCCTTCTTTGGCTACTCACATATGGCTGGCGGTTTCCCTGGTGGCCAAGCTGAATATGTCAGGGTGCCTAAGGGGAACGTGAACCTGCTTCCTATCCCCGACGGCATCCCTGACGAGAAAGTCATCTACTTGTCGGATATTCTCCCAACTTCGTATCACGCAGTTGTTGACACTGGTGTTGAGAAAGGCGACGTAGTCGGCATCTGGGTATGTATTTTAATCATACCGTCTCATTCCTTCAACTGATTGTTGTTGTGTAGGGTCTCGGTCCCATCGGTATGTGCGCTGCCAAATGGGCTCAACTCAAAGGAGCTTCCCGCGTCATCGGAATCGACAAAGTTCCCGAACGCCTTGCATTCGCGCGAGACAAGCTGGGCATTGAAGTCATCGACTTCACCAAGTTCACGGATGTCCCCAAGCGGCTCTATGAGCTGGTGCCTCGCGGTCTTGACGTGGCTTTGGATTGCGGTACATTCCATGAACCCAAGACATGGCTACATAAGATCCAGAAGCTGGCAATGCTTGAGACCGACTCTCCAGAAACTCTTAATGAGATGTTGATGGCTACGAGGAAGCGCGGCAAGTGCGGTCTTATTGCTGTCTATTCTGCCACTGCGAATGGTGTCAACCTTGGTGCTCTGATGGAGAAGGGTATCCGGTAAGTGGCCTATAATGTTCTATGCTATGAAAGCAATGTGCTTACCTTGTGGTCAGTCTCATTGGTAATGGACAAGCCCCAGTGCACCTATATTGGAAGGAGATCCTTGAGGAGTATATCATTCCCGGCAAGTTCGACCCTACCTTGTAAGCTCTGTATTCCGCTCTGTTGTGCTGTCAGTCCTTCTGACTGCTCTGCTTCTTAGCATCATCACCCACCGTGTGCCGCTAGAAGATATGGCCAAGCTTTATGAAGCGTTCGACAAGCGTCAAGGTGGCGTTGAGAAGGTGTTCGTTGAGACCAAATTCTCGGCACCCCCTGCTCCAGGATGCCCGAAGACCACTCGTGTTGAGGAGTGGGCAGCTATCAACTGACTACCCGTCAATGATGCTCCTGTCGACTTGAAGACAGCATTCTCGGATCCGAAGTATTCAAAAATTGTCTTCAGTTAAAATTATCTGTATCGATAGCCCTCCCGGTGGACATTGTATTCATAGTATCGTAAACTTCAATTGTATATTACGCAGCATAAAGGAAAAAGGTTTTCGACGAATTGGTGTCTTTTGTAATTAGAGTACAATTACAGCTGATGTGGTGACCAAATTATAAGCCTGTAAGCCTCTATAATGCCTCATGGCGTGACGCCTTAGTGCCTCATGTACGGCATGAGAAACAACCTCCATATCGTTCTGGGTTCCCCAAATACTACGACCTCTTGGGGCGTCTCCTAGTATATCAGCGGTTATCGACTACCGTCATCTTTGCAGTCGGCGGTGACGGGGACGTCCAAAGCAGATATACGTACGCCATTATGACGACGGTTCATAATCCTGGTCAGGGGCAAGAGCTGACCCTGCGGCTAGAGATATGCGACGACCTCGTACTCCAATGCAATAATCCGCGCGAGCAGCTGGTATCCGTCGAGGCGGAAGTGGAAGCCGTGACAGCGGCTTTGAAGAACCTCGTACGGAAAGCTCATCTACTCAAGGAGCGCATCAACGAGCTATATAGCCCCTTTGTTCGCCTACTTCCACCAGAAATCATCGCAGAGATATTTATCTTCTGTCTGCCTCCGTTCAACCTGACCGAGGATTCACCGCCTGCCTCGGAAGATACGGCGACACCCCTGCGAATTGGCGCCGTTTGCAGTGCATGGAGGAGGATAGCATGGACGACACCGAGCCTTTGGGCGACGCTCATTCTACGCCTCACATCCTCGGTCAAGCTCTCGAGCCAGACGGCATTGATACACGAGTGGCTGTCGCGTTCCGGACAGCTGCCCCTGTCCATTCGGTTTATAGCAACAGAAGAAGTGTCCTGGGTCAATGTTACCTCTGAAGGGATGATGACGGCCATCGCAGAGTACGCTTCGCGCTGGCGGAACGTCGACATACGTCTGCCTTCTATGTGCTACAGGCACCTGCCGTCTTGCAAGGACGCGGAGGACTTTCCATTGCTGGAGTCACTTTCATTGAAGCCTCCGGGCGGGCAAGGCGACAGAGCCCACAGGATCGAGATACCAATGTCACCACAGTTGCGATACCTTTCCCTTTCTTGCCTTTACCTCCGCTCAGTCACCTTCCATTTTGAAGTCCTCACCCACGTCGACCTTGAGTCATTCTACATTGACGAAATGCTCGAAACTCTCCGCCAGACCACGTCGCTCGTCCGGCTGACCACGAAGAAGGTTTTGGGTGGAGATGACAGGCATGCAATACCCGAAGAACCTATTGTTCTACCTTGTTTGGAGGAAATCGACATTGTGAACGACAAAGGGACAGAGCTGCCCTTGCTATTTGAAAAGATATCGACGCCAAAGCTGCGATCCTTACGCTATACAGGCGAGAACCTACAAGCAGCGCCAGTGGCTGAGATAGTGGGGCTTCTGAAGCGGTCTGGCTGCCAGCTGGAAACCCTTGGTATCTCCAAAGCCCCGATCCGCGAGGAGCCTCTCCAGAGCCTGCTGGCTGCAACACCGTCTCTTACGACTCTGAGCCTGATAATGCCCTCCCTAACGACACTTCGCCACGCTCCTCTCACTGATGCTGTACTCCAAACTCTAGATCCCCAATGGGCTCGTTCGAACAAAGTGAATTGTTCCCTTCCACACCTCCGGAACTTAACCTACTCAGGAGCGCAAGGCTTCACTTGGCCGACGATGCTGCGTGTCCTGGAATCCCGCCTGCCTCCTCCAGAGACGAAGGGATCGTCCTCAAAGCAGGCATCCGTCCAGAAAGAGAGTGCATCCGAGAACAAAGTTGCGCACATCAGGACTGTGCTGCTTTCTCTAGCGTTCATGACGCACGAAGAAAACGAAGCTTTCCCTCGTCCGGACCCCTCCGCTTTCGACTCCCTGCAGGCGAGAGGTGCCACAGTCGTTAACAAGGTCATCATCCATAACGAAACGGTGGTCGACCCTCCGCCGCCCTAAACTGGTTTGTACTAGCACCAATGATTGCCACTGGAACCCCTACTTTCGTTCTTCATCTCAAACCACCTGCCACACATCATTTTCAACGGATTTCTGGATAATACCCCTCGTTATATCTCTGTAACTAGCTGTTTTACTCATCTCTTTTGTCTGTGTAGATCACGAACACCTTGTATACCTATCGAGTGACTGCTCCATCATGTCCTGTACTTATACCATCGTCTGCTGTGGGCATCTTGCTATTTGCCGACACGCAATGTATTTATACCTACGTAGTTAGCTATCTCGCTTTCCAGCAGAATCCAAATCCAATCGTCGTCTCATGGCTCTGACCAGTACGATGTGTAATCAATTTAGAGTGTATTCCGGTCTGTCCTCGTCATGACGTTGTCGGTTGGAGGGAAAGACCAGACGAACGTAGTTCTTGTTCTATGCTAGGGATACGTCATGCACTGCTGATGGTCGTGAAAGCAGGTACATACCTGTGACACCGCACGGCGGGCGGTAACTACATCAATGCATACTACAGCTCTTGCACCCAGCCATTGCTCCATGGCATTGAGGGGGGCCTCGATGAAAGACGTCTTCTTGCCTTCGTCTGGTCAGAACATAGCTGATTGTCGAAAAGAACGCAAATGCGTGCGGTTCGCCGAATACAGGCTGGCTAGGAGGTGCCGGTCTGATCAACGATCTATAGAGCGAGAGATCGTGGCCGAGGCACCATTTGTCACGTTGGTCAAGAGGGAAGTACTTGATCTCGACTGTTTGTTGAGCCAGTGTCGGAATGCGAAGTATCCTAGGCAGGCCATGACCGCTGCAAGGGTGCCGAGAAGCTTTGCACCAACAACGGACGTCTCCTGCTCGACCTAGCGAAAATGAGTGAGTCTGTGTACACCAATGTAGACCAAGGTAAACATACCACCGAAGTAAATGGTGACAGGATAGGAATCGTGAAATGCGACGCCCCAATGGCGGACCACCACCTTTCGTGTTGCTTTAGCTGGAGGTGCATGGAGTGACGAGCATAGTGTGTCGCAAGATAGATTATAACCCCAATCAACAGGACGATGAGGCCTACGAGGAAGATCTGCCCAATACAGCGGTTAGAAAACCCCTCGAATTCAGAGAAATGACAGTCGAACAAGTAAACGTTCCAAAGCAGCATGTTTCTCCTTGTACTCTTGAGCAAGCCTGTTGAGCTCGCGCTAAATTGGCTTCGATGTTGATAGATACCGCTTGCGAACCAGATCTATACACACCTCTCTCTTCATGTCCTGTACCTCTTCCACCGCCTTGACATCCTTGTAATAACCATGGTTGGCCGTGAGGAGTGCCTCCGCTTTCAGCGCTCTGGCTGCCCAGTACTGCTCTCCCCCTGTTAAAGACTGCATTTTCACCGCACTAGTGGTCGACTGGACTTCGACGTTTCGAGTCACACAAAGAGTGTTGGAAGGCCCAGAAGGACTAAAATGCGAAGTTGCAAGCGCCATGGTAGCTGACATTGGCGGCGGTTTTTTCAGCTTGTTGGACGACATAGATGAGAGTCAGAAGGAAGCGTTTGGGAAGCGTGGATCAACGATAGGGTTGGGTAAAAAACCCCGGAGGGGGGTTACTTACCGGTAAGTTACCTCCTTGCCGCCCCCGCCGAGGTAACTTACTAGGTAACTTACGGGTAAGTTAC